>BHFT01043233.1:0-19958 GCA_004320025.1 Laticauda laticaudata
AATCAGAACTGCAATACAAGAGGAAAGGAATTTATTGGTTTTGTCTCTGTTGGCAACTCTAAGGGCATATCACATTTCCAGCATATCACAAGAAACTTTTCTTTTTTTTTCTTTCCTCTTCTTATTACTGAATGATGAGTCATTCTGGAATGCACTGACTGCGGGGAAACCACCCTCAAGCCCAGTTGGCAGGTGCCTTGATGCCATCTGTCGGACTTGCAAGAAAAGGGGACACATCGAGAAAAGTCTGTAGGAATCGCAAAAAATAACAGTCGCTAGGCAGATTGCAGTAATTCCCCACTAGATGAACTGTAGGCATGGGCCTGATAGAAAATGGGATGTGCAGCAAAGGAAACCAGGCAACCGAGAAAAGACCGCATCAAACTGTCACTATCGGAAGACACCGCAGAGGGAAAGCGGGAAAAAAGTCAAATGCATTGTAAAAATTGGAAGGAAGCCCTTGCCGAGATGGAAGTCGACTCAGGATCCTTCCTGTCATGGTGTCTTGGACACAATCAGATGACTCATTCCAAATATTAAATTTAAAAGAACTCCAGAAACAAAAATTTAATTTTAAAGGACTACCAAGGAAACAGAATCCCTGTGGTAGGTCTAGGACTTCCGAGTAAATCAAGCAGCACGCTGAAGTCCTGCCACTAACCATAGTCGACCGGGACCGTCCCAGTCTCCTGGCAATTGAAATGGAGCGCTCACCATCGGGCATCGGATATCACCAGAGTGAGCCGAGTAAGCCGCAACCAATTGGAAGGAAATCTGATACCGAGTTCCAGGACGTCTTTGACGGCATTCTAGGCAAGGGTACCAGGGGACCCCAATTTCCTTTAGTTTAAGATCCCCAGATATGCACCAGAAGTTAAAAGCAGACGAGTTCCTTTGCGTTAAAAGCCAAAATAGATGAAACAATAAAGCAAATTAATTGGCGCAAGGAGTACAGAACAGTTGACCACACTAGGATAAGGAGACACCAGTAGTAACACCTGTTAAAACTGACGGTGGTATGCATCTGTGGAGACTACAAGGCTATCCTGAACCGTGCGTTGCAGCAAAGCACAAATGACCGTGCCAGTCATGGCCAGGCATTTAACTGCACTTCAGCTTGGGGAGGAAAATTTATTTTGCCAAAGCTTAATTTAGCCCAAGCATATCAACAAACTTCCAGTAGACCCAATAACAGCCGAGGCACAGACATAGAAACGTCAATAGAGGGGCATTCAAATGTAAGCAGACTTCAGTTTGGAGTAAGCGTTGCCCCAGCGTCTTCGCAAAGCTCTCATGGAACGCCTATTAAATGGAATTAAAAGGGTCATGTCCATACTTTGAGGACGTCCTAAATTTTAGCCAAAAACACGAACCAATTTAGAAACAAGGTAAGAGAAGCGGCTAACTAAAATTTAGAGAATCCGGCCTGAAAGTTAAAAAAGGAAAAATGCTGCCTAATGACTGATGCGTCAATTTTGGGGGGTATTTTAATTGACGGAGAGGGTAAGACCCCTACAGAAAAAAAAAAGTTCAAGGCTATTAAAGATTCGCACCACAACCCAAAAAATAAAATGGAATTGCAAGCAATATTTTTGGGTCTATAAAACTTCATGTATACATATTCTTCCCCACAAGCAAACGATAAGCAGTGGACCAAAGAACCAATACATCATTACTGATTTAAGAAAACTAGTTGGAACTTGGGTTCATAAAGAACAAAAGCATTCCAAGGCATAAAGAACTTATTAACCTCAGACACCGTTCTTATCAGGTTTAGTAAACACACTTCCATTGACGGTCACTCTGTGACACCGTTCACCATTCGAGTCGGTGCATCCTGAGCCACCAATTGCCGATGGGAGAAGAGGCACCATCTCCATTTTACTTACGAAACACTCTCCAAAGGCTGGAACGCAACAATAGGCCAACTAGAACAGAGAGGCCCCTGGCATGATCCGCGATGTTAAACGTATTCATGATCCTCATGGGAAGACATTTTCCATTGTAACGACCATAAAATGTTACTAAGGAATGTTTGGTGGAAACAAACTCCACACAAGACATTTTAATCTCCCTGAATGACTAGATGTCAGAATTGCCTAGCCAGCAGTACTCATACACACATTGATACATCGTTCCCAGGGAAACAATCCCACATGCAGATGTCATTAAGTCGAATAACACTGCCAACAACGAAGACCCGGCTCGAGTATTACCACCCTGCAAATAGAAACAGTCCCGGACTGCCACTATTCTGCAAAATGATGTCGCAACAGGAGAGAAAAACCACCGCAAAAAGCCCAGAGCGCTCGGCAAAAATTTAAATGAAAGGCCATATCGGTAAAGGCGGACTGGAAATATCGTCAAGGAACTGAAGAGAGAACTTTATTACTATCTTTATACGGGGGTAGGCCATTGCGTAAGGCAGGATGACGAAAGCAGATTTCTCTGAGCAGGACGTAGATAAGGAGAACAGGAACTATAAGGGTAATTGATCCATCCAAAGCACCGGCGCCGTTAGGTAGGTAATGTGGCTGGAAAACAACTAAACTTTACTTACCGAACTGGAATGTTAAAGTGTTTATTAGGTGTCGGGTGGTACATTCCCTTCCAGATTGCAAAGCAAAGTGTTGGGTAATGCTTCATGAAGGGCCACCCAGGCATAGTAAAAAATGAAAAGCCTGGCCAGGAGCTATGTCTGTGGCCTGGCTTAAAGCAAAGATATTGTAATACTAGGGTTGCTACTATTGCAATAAAATGTCAGAGAACCAGGCCCTCAACACTGCAAGCACCAATAGGGACGGAGACCTGGTCCTAGGATTCACATTGACTTTATTGCAGGTCCTACTGGGGCTACTTTTTCCATTGTCATAAGATGCATACTCAAATTGGTTGGAAGTTATAGTAATGTGCATTTCGGCAACCGACGCTATTATCAAGGAACTCAACAAAACTATTCGCAACCCATGGGTTGCTGGATGTCTAGTGTCTGACAATGTGCCACAACTAACCGCTATACAATTTAATAGTAACCTAGCTTCTTTAAGTATACGCGCCCATGGACCTAGCCGCACGTGCGATGGCAACCCTACCCGGACAGCAAATGGTAGACCGAGAGAATGTCAGAGTTTGACTAGGAAGGCCTAGAAAATGGCCAGGGAATGTCGAAAGACAAGATAAATCCGTTCACTCACACTCCAAACATATCACGCCCAGTAAGTGTATATGAAACAAGAGCCCAGCAGAATTGTATAATGTGGAGGAACTCAGAATCACACATTTAGACTAGATTACACCCAAATTACACCTGTGAAAACCCCCTGACTCATCCAGCCGATTCTGCAACATTCTGAAATTGGCGACCTAATGTTTACGCAAAAAAATTTACGCGGTGGACCTCTATGGCTTCCAGCCAACAATCACACAAATAACAGGCCCCCGGTCCTACGCGTCTAACCGTGGACGATGGCAAGGCAGTGGAAGCGGCACATAGACCAGCTTTGTTCCTGAAATTTGAGCGAACATATGACCACACAACAACTCAAAACAATAAAAATCTGATGAAAACAAAACCAAGAGGGGGGAGAAATACAAGAAAATAATAAGAGGATTAAAAAAGAACTATAAAAATAAACCCAGAACAACTAACCAATGCAAAAAAGCAAAAAGAAAAACTTACGGTTAGATGAAACCAGCAGAAATAATCAAAGGAAGAGAAACCCATCCTGGAAGGGGCCAGCAAGGCCAGCTGCGACCTGCCCAGGAAAGCCAGGAGGGAGCGGCAAAGCCACGCGGCCTGACGCAACTCAAGGCGGTAGCAACCATGCTGAGTCACCCTTCCAGGCGGTTCCATGGAAGAAGAGCCGGAAGACAAGCAATCCCGACCGAACCCTCGAAGTCTCCAGCAAAAATGAAAACCGGCGCAAGTCAAGTAGAGTCAGAAGAAGCCCCACCATTACCTACGCGCAACTATGTCACCACGTAGGACTAACTGAGGGGGGAGGGGTGTTCTGTATAACTTAGTAGAGTCCAAGTGGTATAACCTGATCGGCCAGAAAGGCCAGTAGTGGACTGGTTCATTAAGAACCAATCCAAAGAGCCGCTTAAAGGCAGCAAAGTTAAATGGTTACCATTGACCACAAGCCGGCAGGCAAGCCTGTATAAAAGGGCTGCCGTGGCTTCGCCAAACCGTTCCGCTACTGTTTGCTTGTTGTTAATAAAGAACCTGTTTACTAGAACCCGGTCTACCGCGTGTTTTTCCGACAGAACACTTTCTTTTTGGGTATTGCTTTATGAATCTATCATATTTCTTAAAAGCTGAGGAATAAAATATTTTGCTTAATTTTGTCATTTATTTCAGCTATGGCACTTTCTTGTATGGGCATATATAATTCCATTTCATCATTTTTCCCCTAGTTAGTTTGCAATAGTTCGCAAATTGTAGATGACTTTCAATTTGGCTAGAGATATTTTGCATTTTCTTCAGTATCCTGGAATGCATCATTGAACAAATCATTTTTTCTCAAACATCTTTGTTCTCCTTTGACAATAAAAAAAAATTGATGTGTGGGAGGTAGATGGAAGAAGGTTCTCCAAGCTTCTAACCTGACTGCACCCTTTCTTCTCATTTTGGCCTGCTTTGTTTTTAGGACCGAGCTCCTCCTTCCAAACTTCTCTTCTTTCCCAGCCTTTCTGTGCATTCAACACATAAACTGGTTTCATGGTATTGTACTATGTTTGTCTTTTCTTGTCTTCCTAACTCTGTTATTAGACAACTTTGCTGAATGAGCTGCTTCAGTGATGATGTGGAACTTCCCTCTCCTTAAATATGTTGCTGTTTTTTACAAAAAAAGAAAAGAAAAGAAATCCTATCCTTGGCTGGGGCACAGTCTGTGTGTGGGCCTCAATGGATTTCCATAGTTTGTATGGCTGTCAAGATACTAGACACACCAATAATATATGTTAAGCTGGGCAAAAGCAAAAGAGCTTTCCAAGTTCCTTATGAGTTTCATGTAGGTCAAAGCTTCAGAACATGGCAGCTCCAAGATCCAAATGAGTTCTGAACAGCATATTGATTTTATGAACTAAAACTAATCACCAGTGCATGAAACATTCACCCATTATGCCTTAACTAACAACACATCTGCATTTGCCATGATTTAATGATATTTGTCCATTACATTGTCAACCACTAGTATGTGAACTAGCTCGATTTGGTCAGGCCCCAATCCAGACAGCTACTTTACATATTCATTAATATGGCAGTTCTAATTTTACTACCTTGGTCTCTGTGCCATGTTGCCAATCCAAACTTATGTGAATTTCAAAAGTATTTTACTAGACAGTAAGCCATTGTTCAATAAACTAATGTGACATGTGGAAGAAATCGTGCATGGAGACTTCACTAAATTGGTTGCTGGTTTCTCTGTATTGTTCGGTTCTGCCTGGGTTTATTTTTAGCAACAATTATGGAAAAATTCCATTTATCAATCCCTATTTCTATTATGAGCAACTCTCTTTAATATAAAGGGGTTTTATATTCTGCTATCCCTGATATGCAGAAGATAATCCACACTGTGCCTTACATACAATTCAAAAAGTAAAATAAAAACAAAAATTATCAAAGATAAACCTTTCTCAAAAATAACCATAACCTTCTCTTCCCCTTGGGTAAGCTTCTCTTCCCCTTGGGTAATCTAAAAAGCAAGAGACCAAGAATTCAGGTTTACCTTAGGCATGAAAGCTGGCTGGGTGACTTTGGGCCAGTCACTCTCTGCCCAACCCGCTTGCCAGAACTGTGAGGGAAAAAGGTGGAGGGAGGACTGTTAGGTATGTTTATCACTTTGATTTGACCAATTTTTGTTTTAAAAATTGGGACAAAAAGTATCATTATCATCATCTTCAGTATCTGGTCACTAGAAACTGAAAATGATTTGATTACATATATAATCATTATCATCAATAACTTTTCTGAGATCACTATCTTGATTAATTGATAACTGAGTAATGCAACATTTCATTATTTTTGTTTTGTTTTCTGGTTTGTTGCTCCTGTTTTTTGTTGATGTCTGGATATATTACATATAATGGCATGGATTATATTTCAATTTTACTATGGATGCTAATTGTTATTGTTAACCATTATGAGTCCTTTGGTTGCTTCAGTGGTACACAAATGCATAAAATAAATAAAATAATATAAATTTCTCCTTATCTGGGCCAAAATGGCATCTATTTCAGTAGAGCATGTTAATTTACTTCACTGAAAGTTGTGGTGAATTTCTTTGATATCCCTAGGTTTGCATTGCTGGGTATTAACAGCTCTTATGCAAGTGTAAAAAAATCTTGACATCATGTCAATCAGTGTTACAGGCCTATTTCTAGATTTTCTTACTTCTATTTCTAGTTTTTTCTACCCATTCATAAAATATAAATAATTAATCTTGCCTGTTTCATTTATACCACCCACTGGAATGAGACTGAAACTGGAATATTATCTACTCTGGGCACTTTCTAGAACTGAGATTCAGCTTTGTTGAACATATTCTATAATGGTTTCTATAGTTCTTTCTTCAGAAAAGAGCATGTGAGGCAGCCTTGGCTACCTAATAGGTGCAATCAGCATAAAATATTGGCATATGGAGGCTCATGAAAAATTATGCTATATGCTGTATGTTTTCTCTCTCTCTCTCTCTCTCTCTCTCACACACACACANTTCTCTCTCTCTCTCTCTCTCTCTCTCACACACACACACACACACACACACACACACACACACACTCACCAGAGGTGGTATTCAGCAGGTTCTGACCAGTTCTGGAGAACCGATAGCAGAAATTTTGAGTAGTTCGGAGAACTGGCAGTTCTCTGACTGGAGATTTTACAGTATCCTTCCCCTGCCACACCTTCCAAGCTATGCCCACAGAACCGGTAGTAAAAAAAATTGAATCCCATCACTGATATACACATACATACATACATACATACATACATACATACATACATACATACATACATACATATATTCAAAGTTTCAATTATTGGTATTGAAAAAAATCTTGACCTTTACAAATTTTGGACATACAGCTGGACAGCACCAGGTTGGGGAAAGAAAAGTTGTACCATTGTTATACCATTGTGCAAAATGTTCTCAAAAAAAGAACCATTGGACACATTTTCAGAGTTGGAATCTTCAGTTCAAGAGCCACCTAATAAGAATGAATTGTTGATATTGGAAATCTGGATAATTGCTGCTAGTCAGAGAAGATGATACTAATGTTCACAAGATCTATTTTGTATAGTCCTCAAAATTCAATATCCACTAATCATGGTGACTGCAAAATAATGGCTAACTTTTGCTGATTGATTCAGAGTACAACCTACATTCTAGATCATAAAGTATGTAATACCTTTTTCTGATGATCCTGTACAGTGTACTAAATACTGAAAACTATGGATATAATTATTATATTAATTATGGTAATTGCATTTATATTAATAATATTAAACATATATTCAATAAGAATAATTCAAAATGTAAAGGAACAAATAATAGCATGCAACAGCTCAAAATGAAAGAAGGCTTGAAGGCAAGAATTCTTGTGAGTTAATGTATGGCAAGTCAAAGGACTGAGCCTGCACAAACATATAAAACAGGCAAAAACAATTGGAAATTGGAGGTCCTGTGAAAGTCTTTATCGGTAATGACCAGCACACTGAATTGCACCTAGAAGCCACATAGTAACCAATGTAGCATATGAGGCAGGTGTCTGATCTGGACTGGCTCAAGGTTGACTCAGCCTTCCATCCTTCTGTGGTCGATAGAACAAGGAGCCAGATTGTTGGGGGAAATATGCTAATGTAAACCACTCAGACAGTGTGGTAAAGCAACCTGGAATGGTATACAAGTCAAGTGGTGCAGTGGTTAGAATGCAGTATTGCAAGCTAACTCTGCTGACTGCCAGCAGGTTGATTCTTTCCAGCTCAAGGTTTATTCAACCTTCCATCATTTCAGGTTGGCAAAATGACCCAGACTGTTGCAGATTCTGTTAACTGTTTAGAGAGGGCTGTAAAGCATGATGAAGCAGTATATAAGTGTAAGTGCTATTGCTAAAATATTGATTTCTAGGTTCTCTCTAAACTTCTTATTACAAGCTTTTATAAACTGATTAGTCATATATCAAAGTAATGACTATGGTTCAGCCACAGTTGCATACTTTAACTGCAAACCTAAGTACGTAATTAACATTCCCACTGAAATAATTGAAATATACAAAATTATCAGAAGCTTCACTCAATGAAATGGAATGTATCCAAATAAATAGGTTTATTTTATGTAGTTGGTGCCATTTTACTAAATATCAAAATCAGAGAAAACATATGATAATTTATGGACTTTTCATTGGATGGCAGAAATATTATTTCAACAAATATTGGCTTTTTCACATATTTGGACATAAATGACTTGATTGTATTGCTAATCCCATCCGGATTGGAGTTTCAGATTCTAGGCTAAATTCTCCAGTTAAGGCTAGGTCACACTGGCTGACGGATGCAAAATGTATGAAAAAGGACACTGTGGACGAGCAAAATTTCGGGGGTGGCTCCGTCCGTTGTTATCCGCTCTCAAAAGTGCCCCAAATTTGCATAAGCAGAACGGAAAACAACAGAAAGGAACGGAATAGCGAGAATGGTAAGAGGATGTTCGTAGGAAGCCTAGCGGATGGAAGCGGATGGAAGCGCATGACACATCCGCAGGGCTTCTGGGGGAGAATAGCGAAGCGGACGCATAGCGGAAGGAGCGGATGCATAGCGGATGACGCGGATGCATCACGGATGCATATAGGATGCAAAGCGGTCACTGTGCATGTGGGGAGGATGAATTGCGTCAGCTCCATGGTTATAAAAGGATGCAGCTCGCAAGCAGCATTCAGAGGAAAGACCTGCTGCCAGAGACATCTTGAAAGAACACCTTGGTTCGACAGTCAGGGAAGAAGAGAAAGCCTGTGCCTACTCCTGCAGCCCTTGCAAGAAGACAGAAACCAGCATCCCACCCCCTTGGCGCTGACTCTGAAAGTCTGAACTTGAACACTCCTGGTTGTTGCTGCTGCCTGGTGCCTTCTCATGCGTGGTTACTGCTGGTTACTGCTGGTGCTTCTCCTCTGCTGGGTGGTGGTGGTGCTTCTCCTGCTGGTGCTGTGTGCTTCTCCTGCTGCTGCTGGTGGTGTGCTTCTCCTGCGTGTGCTGCTGGTTGCTTCTCTTGCTGTGCTGCTGTGGTGTGGTGCTGCTGTGATGGACCAAGCCCCAAGGACCTCAAAGCCCTGCTGATGAAGACCCTGAAGCCCTGCCAGAGGGAGGAAGAGCAAGGAAGCAAAGGGAGAGAGGAAACAGTACTCCATTTATGCAGGACCATGAGGAGGAGGCTGCTGAATGGCTGAGCGAGAACAAGTACCTATGGAGAAGGGCCACAGCTCTGATCCGCGACACCAAGAGGAAGCAGGCAGTGTGGAGAGACAAGGGCAGAGAGCCTGGGCTACACTCAGATTGTACTCCTGGATGTGGGAAGCACATACACACCTGGTATGGCAAGCTGCACCTGAAGAAATCTTGGCCAGGCGCTGTCAAAGCTCAACTGACCGGGAGATGTACGTCATGCGCAAGTGCAGCTTCCTGGAGGGTGAGATCCACCACCAAGGCAGCAGCCCCCTCTGTCAACCCTCTCCCTCAGACCATCCACAGAGAGCCACTCCTCTTCCACCAGGAGACAGCTACTGTTGTCCAGGCAGGTATTTTTTGGAGGGCCCATTGGCCAGAGACCCTCCCACAGCTGAACTCACCATGGCCCAGAGTGACGTGAGATCCCCTGTCTCAAATGCGAGCAAGAAAAAGGACAGCAGCCAGAGACCCAACCCACCGCCACCCCCAGCTCCACCTCCACAGAAGCAGACCAGAGAGCAGACTGGAGGCGCAGACCACAACTGTCCTGCTGCGTAGAACACGCGACACCATCAAGACCCAGGCACAGATCCTTCTCCTCGTCAGTGCGTCCACAGCGATATTGCCATCCTTGAAACCGTCAAAGCCCTTCATCAGCGTTACATGAGCCAGACCCTCATGTGACCTGCCAAGCCAAGTACCAGGAGATGAAGGAAAAAATCACAGCACTGCTGCACCACCGTCCCAAGGTCCAGGCTGAACCTGCCTCCGACCCCCTATCCAGGTCTGCGCTCCTCCACCCCAGTGCTGATGTCACAGCCCTTCCACGGCTTTCAAACGTCCCTCACCTACCAAGGCTACAGGGACTTCCACACCAGAGGCATCCCTTCCAGTCCAGGCCCAGGTTTACCTTGCACACCACAGATGCCTCACCTCACCCAAGCTGCCAGACCAAAACAGCCCCACACATCCTCCATTCCTTCCACCCCACAACTAGCCCCTAACAGAAAAAATTGTCTCAGTACTGTGCTCTGACATCCCAGATCCTATGGAGAACGGCCTCTCAAACCTCACGAACTGAGTCAGCGTCGCTCAGAGAGCTTTCTGGAACACACCATCCCCTGTTGTACTCTCGGGGCCAGCACCCAAATGGAGCCACAGACCAAGCACTCCCAGCAACAGCGTCACCTCCACAGTCCCTGCCCGCTTGACAGCTGAGACATGGACATGCCTCAGAGTGACTGAGAATAGTGCCAGAGAGCTATTGTTTAACCTGTTCAACCTTATCGTTCTTAAAGAACTTACCTGGTCATTTGCCTTTTTTAATAAAGTCATACAGCTTTACTGAAGGGACAGTTGTTAATAAATGTTATCTTTGCTTTCACCACACTTGGTTCATTTTATTTACTTAATAAAGTGTTGGTTAAGCCTTTGCATGCTTGTGGGATAGGTAAGGATAGTCTGTGGGAAAAGTAAGGATAGCTGTGGATGGGTAAGGGATTAGTTGTGGGATAGATTTAAAGCCCTTTATTATCAATTAACGATTTATTCATTGATCAAACACATTTCCAAAATAAACAACTCTTTATTAATCCCCTATTCATTGTAAGGCCACTCAAGCATACATGGCACAAATCTTTCATCATGTGATGAGAAGGCAGGAGCATCCATTAAGCATCTACCATCCTATCTTTGCCACTCCACTGCTCCATGCTGGGGAGTTGCATCAGTGTTTGGAGCGTTGCGCTGCTTCTTCCCTTGCATGTGGAGCCCTCGTTTGGGGCCTTGTACATCCCACAGTGTCTATCAGGTTTCATCCTATCTCCATCACCAGGCTCCATGTCCCCCATTCCCTTGCTCGACCGGGTCCACAAGCCTGTTCTGCCAACACTGTGATCGGGGTAGCGGTGTGCACATGAGATTGGAGGATGCCAGCAAGTTCCACGATCCTCCTCACGTCTCTGGTTGATTGCTCTGCTATGGTGGTGAGAGCTACCCAAGAACCTGTTGGCCAGGATGCCAAAGGCGTTCTCCCACCACCCGCCTTGCCCTGGACAGCCTGTAGGTGAAGAATCCTCTCGGTCACGGTGAGTATCTGGAAATGTAGGGCTTCATTTTCAGATAGGTTCTGAGGGAGAAGGGCGTCATCCCCATGATGAAGTAGAACAGCTTGTGTGTCATTGGGTAGGGGCGTCTGGAATCTGGGAAAACCAATGGATGAGGTTGCATCCAGCCCATTCCTTGAGGTCACTGGCATTGTATTACCTGCTGTCTGAAGCTGACCTGTTGCCTGAAGCATCGATGTTACATGAACTTGTAGTCAGCAATTCAACCATGGGCAAAGAGCGATGAGACTGGAAGACAGTCCTCTGTAGTCTGAAATAAGTGCGACCCTGATGGCTGGAGCTTTGCAGGCCATTGTGCTCCCCATCTATGGCTCCAACCGGTGTGGGGAAAGTTCCCACCTCTGATACCACTGCCTCTGGCAAGTTTCCTCCAGCCTTCTCAGTGGTGGGGCAACTGAGGAGCCTCCTCCAGGTATTCTTCCATGATGGCCTTGCCCACTTCTCTGGACCAATTTGCTGATGGTGTTGTGTGGCACCCTCCCATTGGCATACTGCATATTTCTTATGTGGACTCCAGAGCCAAGCAGCGCAGAGTCAGTGCCACCATTCCAGTCCAGGGCCCAGGCTGGGAGATGAAGTTGGTGCTCGCCTTGGTCACCACCTGGGTCTCAGACACTCCACAATTTCATCAAACATGGCTGGGCGCATCCTCATGAAGTGCTGGAATGCACGAGGTCTTCATTTCCTCAGCTCACCATCAGCTTGTTCAATAGAGTCCAAACTCACTCTTCTCCCAATCCATCTTTGGACCCCACACAGCTCTTGGACATCTCCGTCTTCTCCTTGCGTAGAAAAGGTGAAAACAGTCTAAGAGGCCTTGGTTCTGGTGTGAATGGTGGCAGCTACATAAGGAGTGTGCGATGATCCATGTGGACATCAATGGATGATGTGGAAGAGGCAAGGACGAAGGTGAAAGAGGTCTGTACACCATGGCTGCTGGAATGATAGTGAGATCCAGGTGATTTCCTCCCCCCTTTTTATAGGAAATATCGGTTTTCCGCTAGTGTTCCTTCCAATACTCTAGGCATACTCCAACATCCTAAATATCCGAGATACATCCCATATATGAACGTTTGTGTCCATTTTAATGCTTTAATATTACTGATGGCATCCACTTACATCCTTTCTATTTCCGTGCTACTAAAGCCTGGGCGTGGCGTTCCGTGTACCTTTGATTCCTCCCTCTTTCCACTTTCAGCTGCAGCGGAATGTGAGTTTGGGATGCCCAGAGGATGCCGCAGAGGATACAGCAGGATGTGTAACGGATGACAATGGACGATAAACGTTTGTTTGCCCATATGTGTCACGATGTAAGATGTACGCGGCGCCGAAAGTTCACCCGCCTCAAAAAGTTTTGTGCAGCTTCAAAACTTTTTCAGCGATTGAAATAGGCAGTAGACGGAATGTTTGATGGATAGAGCAATGAAACAGTACGCAGTGAGTACACTCAATGGTCGCATGCGTTTTTCCAACAGATGGCAAGCTTTTTTGTCCGTTTTACATCCTCTTTGCATCCGTTGGTGCAGTGGGACATGGGCTTTACTTAAACATGAGTTACTGTGTTGCTTGTATTTATACTGAAATCAGATTTGCACATACATGTGCAAAACAACATGTTAAGCTCATATCAAATACAGGCTGTCTCTGGAGGCATACAGTTTTGTGCATAACACAACAGTACAACACATTAGCTATATTCATCTTTCAGCAGTCAGGTTGTTGGGGAGGAGGTTTATCATTCCAAGTGGATTCTATTAATCTTAGAATATTCTAGGTTTTCTGAAATAAAGATCTGTACAATCCAACCACAATATATTTATTTGAACATTCCAGATTTAAAACAGAATGTTAAAATAAAACATAGCTTTAAAAATGTGAAAAGGAAAATAGATGCGCGATTGCAGCATAGGCTTTTCAATATCCCTGTCATTCACTGTACATTTGGCAGAAAATAACAATAAACCATTTTGCTCTGTTAACGTTCCAGTGTTCTTAAAGAGGGAAAGAAAGAAAGAATGTGAATTTTTATTCCTCTTCAACTATATTCAAATGATAAAGCATTCAAAAATTATATGACCAAATGTATGTGGAAAAGTCACATTGTTCTATGTGCATGGATAACTTTCCCACCACTATCCAAAACAAGTTATCAGAAAATTGGTATTTTTCATTAATGCAGTCCTAAATATTAATGGCTTATTTCTGTCTTATCAATTGTATGTATTTTTCCTCAGCCAATGAAGCAGTTTCCTATCAAATAAATAAAATTAAACCAGGAGATTTTTATTATTTTCAGAATGCAGTTATCTACGGAATACATTTTTTAAATTTTGTTTCCAAAATATTGCACCTGTCTATTTTATAAATCAGGTCAGAGCTCCATTCTTGGTAGAATAATTTATAGAAAGCCAAGCAAATGCAGATTGGGAAAAGAGCAAACAAAAGGAAATTGTGTAGGGGTAGGAATAGCTGAACTGTACATGCACAATGCAATTATTCTGGTAGTAGTGCACATGTTCATTAATTTATAACAACATTAGACCAATGGGTGATCATAGAATTACAGAATAGGAAAGGTCTATTAAGGATTCTGATTCTAACTACTTATTTAATAAAAAAAATACAAATTAAAGCACCTATGATCAAGGTAGATATAATGATTGACTTATGACAGAAATTCGGGCCAGGATTTCCATTGATAAGCAATGTAATCATAAACAGTAACTGTCTCACTTAGCAACAGCAGTCCTTGCAGTCATGGTTGCTATCATTAACTGAATACCATAGTTGTTAGCTAATGCAACTTCTTTTGTGGCTTCCCACAACTAAAGTGAGTGAGGAAACTGGCAAAAAGATGCAAACCCAGGGTCACAGACAGGGAAATGGCTACAGTCAGACAGGGGATGGTGCAAGGGATTGGTGAGGATGCAGAAGAAGGTCAAAGAAAGAGTAATGGTGTGCAAGCAATGACACATAGGTAAAGGGGGAATGCAAAGGTGTATAAGAAGGTTTCATGTGAGTTGGGGAAGGTGCCCAAGAGTGTGAGGAGGAGGTGTGCAAGAGGTGACATGTGAATTGGCAGTGGTGATAAGTGGGCAATGTGGCACAAGCACAGAGAGTCTGGGAAGGGTGCATGGGTGGGAAAGACTCATCCCAGCAACTTGCAATCTTCCCTGCCAGCTTCTCTCTTGACTTCCTGGGAAGTTGCCGTGCACTTGACAACTGGATGTAACTGTGAACGGATTGTCAAGCACCAAGCATGACTTCAGGGATGCTGGGACAGCTGCAGCTGAAACTTCAAGTAATGGTCACAACCACCATTTTTTTCAGCAGTGTCATAATTTGGAATGGTTGCTGATTGAATGGTCTTAAGTTGAGCACTACCTAAATTTATTCAACCTTTGCTTGAAAACCTCTAAAAATGATAATCAAAGAGATTTGTCCATAACACTTATTGCTGGGCTGCTGAACTGCTTTCTTTCTTTGTCAAGGATAAACTTACCTTCAAATATGGCATTTTCCTACTACTACATACACTGTTTCTACATGTTACCTCTATATCTGGAGCACACATATTTGTTTCTTATATGTAATGATATGTGGGAATGTAGAAATGGCCTTCTGTGGCAGAGAAAAGAGCTGTAGCTATGGGATGGTCAGATAAGAGTCGGCTTAGCCCACAAAAGAAATGTGGATACAGCAAATGTCTCAGAAAGGACTACCCATAGTTTCTGGGGCTGTAAAGGCCACAGGGAAGAAATGTACTTTCATATTTACAAGATTCTATTAATGTAATCTTACAATAGGGTAGACTTAGTTCATATAGGTCTGCTTTGTATCTGGCCAAGCTCATAAGGCTGACATGATGGGGCCAGGAACAGAATAATGTGTCTGGTTTTAAATGCTCTAAAGATGGAATTCATACTTATTTCCCTTCTGGAATGAATATTTAAAATTTCTTGAACAAAGGGATAGATCTGATATGACTTTCCATATTTGGAACAGTTGTGAATCATCCTAACTAGCTTTTGTTTCAGAAAAAAAAGGGTATTTAGAACTTGGGTGGGAGACCACCAGCAAATCTCAGAGCTGTAGGCTAGATTTGTGATCTAGCAAAAAAGCTTTGCAACCAATGGCACCATGGTTTAAAAAAATTATTATGCAACTTTGGAGAAAATGAAATGCCAAAACAATACAACATCAGACCTATCACCATTACTTGACTCAGGCAAGTTGTATAGATTGCATTTGCCCACAATTTGGCTATGAGCCACTACAAGGCCCTCACGTCTCAAAAGTCTGCATGATATGGATAAACATCATCAATATTTTATGTTTTAGATAGTTTGATTCAAACATGAAATCATATGTGCATATATATGCTGGTATTTACTGCTACATATAATAATCAACATTTGTTGCAGCCATAAATATCATGAATGTAAAAGAGTAGATGCATTTAAATTACTCTACTTTCAACCTCAACAATGTCTTCTCACTGTTAAATCTGATTGAAGACAGTGGTGCTCAATTCTGAATAAATATGCTTTGGATTGCTATGAATATTATATTATTCAGTGTATGATCACTGATATGATGAAATTGTTTATGTCACTATTTCCAGAAGTATGAAGAGACAAAATAGGAAAGATTCTCAGGACTGATAAAATGTTTATATATTCACACTAATGTTACTCCCTAATATTGCTACTTTTTAGTCCCCAAAACAAGAAAATCTAAAATATTTGTACATTACTAATTTAAATACACTATTTAAAATTCTAATTCTTCCCATCAGATGTTTTGTTCATGGTTTGTTTTCAACATATGTCCAGACATTATTATTCTTCAGCTATGGAATTATAGTTTGGCACATTATTATTACTACAGTACTTTTATGATTTTTACCTTTCAATCACGCAGGTGTTTTCTGTTTGGTGAAAATTATAATATCCAATTTTTAAAAGTACCCATCTTGTTTATTAGTAGTTGAAATGTTTTGTAACTTCATTTACATTGCTAAATCAATGCCTAATATATTTGTCTAATATATTTTGCTTTTATCCAAGAATCTAGTTCAAATATTGATTTATTTAATTGTAAGCAGCATCCAAAGTTGAAAAAAATGCTAAAAAGACAAATGAAAATGTTAAAAAAGCATAATTAAATGTTTTTAACTTTGGATACATACTATCAAGTCACATTCCTCTCCTGATAAGGAGAATGTCTTCCATCTCACTTTGTCCTCATGCACAGTTCAAAGCTCTTCTAGCAACTATCTGTGAAATTCATAATTCTGTCCTTATCTCTTTTTTCTACCCTCAATCACATAAAACAGATTTTATTAATAAATAAACATAATTTTTCTAGTCCAACCATCATTCAATCCCATACTCAAAGTAGGTGTGCTTCTGTTTGCTAATCCTTTCAAGGGAAAAGCTACTTTTCTTCTAAAACTGACCGATCCTTTTGAAATCCATGGTAATCTTAATAATCATCTCCAATCCATCATTGGAAGGCAGGAATTTTCTTTTTCTGCCTCTTTCTTAATTTGCAGCTTTTACAATCATATATTAAAATTGGGAATGCCATGATTTTAAGAATCTTGATCTTGTTATCATCTGTATTTTGTTTATGTATGTTATTGCCTTTGTCTCCAGAGTTAATCTCCTTTTATCTCCTTTGTCGTTCAAGACAACAAAACTATCTACCATCTGCATCATTAGTTTCATGAAGCATGTGCTTGACATTACCTCTCGTTAGCTCAAATTTTTCAGCTTCCT
Organism: Laticauda laticaudata; assembly: GCA_004320025.1. Lineage (NCBI taxonomy): Eukaryota > Metazoa > Chordata > Lepidosauria > Squamata > Elapidae > Laticauda > Laticauda laticaudata. Next base: position 17,346 of record BHFT01043233.1, read on the forward strand.
TTTTTTTTTGCAATGAATTCTTTGAATTCTTTACTTTTATCTAACAAATTGACTTGTTTAACTAAGAAGTCAACTTCTTTATTTTCAATTATCAAAGTGTGTCATATGCATGCATTAAATTATTAGCATTCTGAACTGCAATTATTTTTCTCATTGTTATTTCTTGAAGTTCTGCCATTATCTGTATGCTGGATATGGAACAGTGGTGGGATTCAAAAAATTTTACTACCAGTTCTGTGGGCATGGCTTTGTAGGCGTGGCAGGAGAAGGAGACTGTAAAATCTCCAGTCAGAGTTGGTATTTGCCGGTTCTTCGAACTACTCAAAATTTCCACTACCAGTTCTCCGGAACTGGTCAGAACATGTTGAATACCATCTCTGAAATGGAGACGTATGTACCATTATCTGTTTTGGTTCCCTATTTTGAACCACTTTGCTGCTCCAACATCAAATTTTATAATATTTTCTTATAATTTTTAAAAAATACTTTATACAAAAAAATCAAGAAAAGAGAGCTATACTGTACAGTATGTTGTACATAGTTCAACATGTACAAAGTACTAATCTTTCTTCCTTACAAGAAGAAAAGACTAAAAAAGAGAATAAATATTAAGGAAAAAGAAAAATGGTAATATATTATTAAGCTAACTTTTGTGCTAAATCATTAAACCAGGACTACTTGAAATCATACTGATAAGTCTTTTCGTTTTATCAACAGAGTGCCGGTTCAAGGAAAGTTAGCACATAGCTATATTCCTAGATTTTAAACTCAGCATAACTGTGTCTTCCTAGCCCTGAATAAATATCTTTTTTGCTATGTTTCATGCCTGATATAATTCTAATTCTTTGTATAATGATATTCCATTTATTGACTATATCAAACAAATATACAGTAATACTTTAAATTATTTTGTGAATGTTGTATCAAAATGAAAGATTAACTAATCTTGGGTTGGGTAAGTAAGTGTTCCCTCATCCATACTGCAGTTGCAACAACTTTTTATTGTTTGCAGTAAAAAACAATATTGTTTTATTTTTTGTAAGACTGTTTCCAGTCTGGTTCCCTTCCCGCCCAAAAGAGGAAGTGTTCTGGCATGGCACAGGGTTTATTAACTGAGAAACCTTCTGTCTCTGATAGTTTTCACTCATCTTTATAATCAGACAGAGCTGGCCGGTCTAGGTCCCATAAATTAAACGATAGTATCTGATGGGACCCTGGAAGTGGCCTTCTCTGTCATAGTCCTGGAACAACTTCCTCCCAGAGATTTATATGGTCCCTGTGGAACCTTGTCCAAACAATCCTTAAAAGATGTTTTCTTCCAGGCTGTAGGCTAACATATGTTCAGATTTCTTATGGGAGTATGAATGTTAAGATATATGTTTGTCCCTTTGTCTAAGTGTTACTGTTCTTTTTTCTTCATTATACTATTTTTATACTGTTTTTAGTGTTGTATGCCACCCAGAGTCACTATGAAATAAATAAATACATCAATTTTATAAATAAATAATATCCATTAGTCTTTATATGTTCCATATTTTCATATGATATACACAAAGGATTTATGTAGTCAATTAAAATAATTTTTTTTTCTACATGAGCTGTTTGATATTGTGTCCCTTTGCCTTTTCCAAAAACTGCCTATTAATTTGGCATTTTTCTTTCTTTTTTTAAGTATAAATATAAGCATGATATATAGATATAAGGATAAACATGACTTATAGCAGCAAAACATATATATGAATACATGAAATGTATATGAATAAAAGGAAACAGTAGGACAGAGATGGTAGGCACATTGGTGCGCTTATGCACGCCTCTTACAGACGTCTTAAGAATGGAGTGAAGTCAACAGTAGACAGTCTAAGATTAAAGTTTTTGGGATTTGGGGAAGAAACCACAGAGTCAAGTAGTGTATTCCAGACATTGACCACTCTGTTGCTGAAGTCATATTTCCTTCAATCAAGTTTGGTGCAGTTTACTTTGAGTTTGTATCTATTGTGTGCTCGTGTATTGTTGTGATTGAAGCTGAAGTATTCATTGACAGGTAGGACATTGCAATAGACAATTTTATGTACTACACTTAGGTTGGACCAAAGGCGGTGTAGTTCTAAGTTGTCTTAGCCTAAAACTTCAAGTCTGGTGGCAGAAGGTATTCTGCTGTGAATAGAGGAGTGGAGGGCTCTTCTCGTGAAATATCTCTGGACTCTCTCTCGATAGTATTAATGTCCGAAATGCAATGTGGGTTCCAGACAGATGAGCTGCATTCGAGAATTCGTCGAGCAGATGTTTTGTATGCTCTAGTGAGTAGTACAATATTATTGGAGAAAAAGCTATGCAGGAATAGGTTAACAACTCTTAATGCCTTTTTGGCAATGCTGTTACAGTGGACTCTAGCACTTATATCAGTGATGGCTAACCTTTCAGGGCTCCTGTGCCAAAAACTGTGCATGTGCTCGCATGCTTACACTTGTGTGCCAGCACCCAGAAATCAAAGCACACTCCCCCACACCCCCTACACATGTGCACTCAATCCCCACCCACCTACCACCCCCTTACCTGCACTGCTCCTCACAGCTGATTTTCAGCTGGTTTGAGGCTTTTTTTTTTTTTTTT
>BHFT01043234.1:0-28727 GCA_004320025.1 Laticauda laticaudata
AGAGAGAAGATTTGTTGCTTTTGCTTGTTTTGACGCCCAGTTTCAACAAAACTTTCTTCTTCTTATCTTCCCTCCTGCACATTCTTTTCCGGTTGAGTTTCTTCTTTGGTGGTGGCCATTTTCTGACCACCGCGTGCAACTGCCTTCGGGAAAGGGAGTAAGGCCAGCGGGGAAGGAGAGATGCGGCTCTCTCAACCTGCTGGCAAGTCTCCCCCGCATTCACCACCTCTTACGGGGTGGCTAGGCCCCCGAAACCAGCCAGCTCGGGGCGTTCCAGCAGCGAGACGGATCGAAGCTTGCGAGATGAGGTTTTCGTCTGGTCCTGAAGAAGGCTCAAAACCAGAAGTCCCTCCCCCTTGCCTTCTTTAAACCCGTCAGAACAAATTACAGCTCAAAACAATTATTTCCCGGAGGTGATAGGAAGCTGATGCCATCCTCGCCATATATATCTGGAAATTATATATATATATATATATACATGTATGCTGTCAGCTTCCTTCGGGTTATTATCCCATGTCATTGTAGTTGTTGCTTTTAAAGTTGTTAGTAACATTTCGGCAAGAATCTCATCTGCCATCATCAGGCTTCTGTATGAGTTTGATTGATGTTCAAAACGAACTCAAAACGAATTGAATTCAGACAAACTAATCACAGAAGCCTGATGAATGGCAGATGAGATTCTGCCAAAACGTTGCTACAACTTTAAAAGCACAACTCAATGACATGGGGTAATACCCGAAGGAAGTACGAACAGCATATATATATATATATATTCCAGAACCATAAAGCCTACATGCTGAATTTGGCCCGTATTTCCTTCTAAAGAAAGGATTTTTCAAAATGACCACAGAGATTAAGTATTTCCTATATATTTTTATGAAATGCTTTGATCTAACAGGAGTTCACTCCTCCTCCCACCCGTGAAAAGAACCTCTTTAAACATGAAAACACAAGCAGAAGAGCGGCATCTTTAGTACAGAACAGTTGAGCTAAGCCACACCCAGGCTCCTTGCTGTCTCTTTGCTCACACAGCAAATACTATTTCAGTTTCCAAATACCAGATGTGGGAAAAAACTAGGATTTGCATCACAGTAGTCCAACTTCCAAGGGAAAAAATATATCTACACCCTGGCAAGTTTTTATTTGTTTTGTCCTAGGATGTGGGGAGGGGGGGATTGCATGTTGACTTCTTAACCATGAGGGATCCTTCTGCAACCTTTGGAATGGTGCAAAGATTTGCTGACCAAGGCAGGGTTGGGGGGCAACCCCATCGAATTGCTGAATTAAATTTCCACATCAAAATATCTATTGGAATCACCAAATCAAAGCCAACCCCTCTGAGCTCATTCAAAAGGATGAGAAGTTTCTGCACAGATGCCAAGAGAGCTTTTTCCAAATTGGAATGGAATCATGCACTAACTGTCCCCTAAAGATGCTCCAGTGGGAATTGCTTGTGGTGAGTAAATATACACCAAGTTGGTTCTCAGTTTATCCTCCACAAATCTATAAAACGTTGCTATGTTTCAGATGGCTTCATATTCTGCCTCCCCCAGTTGTCTATTCATTCAATATTCCTAATACCATTCTTGTCATACATTCTATTTTTGCCTTCACAGCAAAAAGGAATGCTATCTTTAATGAGAAAGCCAAACACACTGATTGCCAAGAATTGTTAGGATTACACAATAAGAAAAAGATACAGTGTACAGTCCAACACACACACACACACACACAGAGAGAGAGAGAGAGAGAGAGAGAGACAGAGACAGAGACAGAGACAGAGACAGAGACAGAGAGAGAAGACTATGCAAAAGTAAGCAACAAGCTTTCCACAACCACAATCTTCCTTTTAGCTGATAGGTGCAAAATGGAAAGCAGATTAGCAAAGGGTTTTGGACATTAGTGTAGATCAGTTTTTGAAAGCATGTGCAGACTGGCACATAATGTCTCAAGCTTCCTGAGCATTCCTAACCCTTTGTGATTTTTTTTTTCTTTTCAGAGAGGCAACACATTGACTTAAAATCAAACACCTGCGATATTTGCAAATGGGAAGAAATATGCCTTTGTAACACCCTGGTTTGCCATTAATTCTCCAGCTTCTCCACTATGACATGTAGTTCTTACCTTTCAGTGGTAAACAGGGTATTCCTGGGTTCTGCGAGAACATTGGGTCTCCCCATGGATCTAAAGCCAAAACCAACACTTTGGGTTTTGCCATAGCAAAACTTACAAAGGGTTCACTCTATCCTTTTGCTTTGAGCCATATCTGTTCTCCCCACTTTTCTTTCTGGCCAACACTCAGAACAAGATTGTGAAAAGTCATACCAGCTATGAATCATGAGAATTAATGAAAAGAAAGTCAGTCTGAAGAGCAAAAAATGACCACGAACAGCCCTATTGTGCAACCCAGTCATGGTTAAGTTGACTCAACTTCCAATGACCCAACTTCTCCCAAAATGGCACACAGTTTTATTCCATGCAAAAGCCACAGTTATCCCATCTGGATCAAGGGCACAACATGCAAGGATGGCTGTGTGTATGTGTGTGTGTTTTATAAACCATCCACCCCATAAAGATACTTGTGTTATTATTTTTTTAAGAAAACAACAATTCATGCCAACAGAGAACTTAAGGAAGTAGTTTCTGTGCAAGAACGACAGTGGGGTGGTCCATGGAGGCTTTCAGTCATCCAGGTCATGGTTGTCACACAAATGGTTTCTTCAAAAGGCAACTGGAATTTGTTTTTCCTTGAAGACATTTTGCTTTTCATCCAAGAAGCTTCTTCAGTTCTGAAGAATAACTGAAGAACTTCTTTAATGAGAAATGAAACATCTTCAAGGAAAAACAAACTCCAGTTGCCTTTTGAGGAGGGAAAAAAGCACCTTTGGGATAAGGACAGCTGATAAGACAACAGAAATCAGAGGCTGGACAAACCCACTCCACTAATACACAGGCAATAAATCAATAAAAACTGGAGATGTGTTTTCCACTTGGTTTTTGTCATATAAAGCCAAGGAAAAAAAATGCAAAACATGATACATCAGAAAGACATCAGGGTGAGGGAGAGAGAGAGAGAGAGAGGGAGGGAGGGAGGGAGGGAAGGAAGGAAGGAAGGAAGGAAAGGAAGGAAGGAAGGAAGGAAGGAAGGAAAGGAAGAAAGAAAGAAACAGAAAGAAAAAAGAAAGAAAGAAAGAAAGAAAGAAAGAAAGAAAGAAAGAAAGAAAGAAAGAAAGAAAAGGGAACACTTACTTCACTCATTTGAGGAATGGTAAGCTTTGGTAGTTTATTCTTAGAACTGGATCCGGTGGTTTTCCCTTCCAGTAGACTTCCAAAGGATTGGTTCCCATAGACCCCCTCAGTTTCCATGGGTGGTTTTAGTTCTGGGGAATCATTCGGGACTTGGTCCTGGCCATCCATGGGTCGAACGTAAGCAGTGGGCTTCTGCTGGATCATACTGCTTTTACAGTGGAGTCCAGGAGGGAAGTTCTGGTTGGAAAGATTGTTAGCGGCGGATAGCAAAGATGTAGAGGGAAGAGGAGATCCGTGACTCAGAAAATCAAGATCCACTGGAGACTTTGAGTGGGTGGTTTCTTTGTAGGAGTGCTCGGCTGTTGTGGGTTTGGAGTGATTGTGCCTCCTTGAATGTGAAGATGAAGGTGGGGTGTTGAGTTCCTCCCCTCCTCCAGTTTTCTGAGGCTCGTTCTGGCAGGGATAGAGGTCCTCATATCTGCCTTGCGTTGGCTCATGAGAAGAGCTATGTTTGGTCCGATTGGATTGGCTACTGGGTTGGTTCGACTGGCCGCCATTAGAGCTGTGGTTGCCACGGGACCAGTCCGTCCTGGATTTCCTGCTGCTCTGGTGGCCATTCAGCAAACTTGAATTGGAGGACAGGGAAGATGGGGGAGGCATGGCCGTTGAGGTGTTCCCACCCATCTGGTGGGATGCAACCATCCGGTTCCTTTGCTCGGGGAAAAAATTCGGCTCATTTTTGTCAACTGGGGTTTGTGGCACAGGATTCTTTGGGATGCCGACAAGGTGGCTCTGGTTGGAATGGTTGGTGAGCAGGTCCTTCATCTCATCATAGTTCCCCAATGTGTTCTGCACACGGTTGGCAAGTGCATCCCCTTTGCTGGTCTAAAACATCAAAAGAAACCAGGGTTAAGAAAGGTGACTCATGAACAGAGATGGGACAAAGCAAGAGAGGAGAAGATCTGACTTCTCCCAGCCCATAATATCTAAGCCTGGGGTGTCCAACCTTAAGAATATGTCAATAATGGCTTGGAGGAGTTGGAAGTCATTTGAAATTAAGGAGAAATCAACAATCCCAAGGATTGGAGTACTTTTCAGAATGCATTTAGGCCAGGGGTGTCTAAACTTGGCAACTTTAACACCTGTGGACTTCAATTCCCAGCATGGCTGGCTGGAGAGTTCTAGGAGCTGAAGTCCACAAGTCTTAAAGTTGCCAAGGTTGGACACCCCTGGCCTAAATGCATTCTAAAAAGGACCCCATTCCTTGGGATTGTTGATTTCTCCTTAATTTCAAATGTTTTCCAACTCCTCCAAGCCATTATTGGCATATTCTTAAGCCTTCATTGATCTGAAATAATTCTAAGTCAATGTTATGGACTGGAAATATCTCCAAGGGTGTCTTAAAAGAATAAAATCACATACAATTAAAGTCATATCAAAACAATCAACATTCATACCATGAAAAATCCTAGGTTTTATGAATTAAAATCCTGCTCCAGTGATAAGACAGGGTTGCAAATAAAACCTGGGAGAGGCCATTCATTAAAACTTATTCAAGCAATGACTGATATCTGCCATTACAGATGATAAGGCAGATCCCAGAAGGAAACCTGTCCAAAGGGTTGAGTCTACTGCAAGAGGTTCTCATCCTGTCCATTAGTCAATGGCAGAGTCCTCAAAGCAGAAGTTATTTGAAAAGGGTGCCTGTTAGAAATCTCAGTGTGACTGCCATAGAGATGGGTAGGAGGGACCCTCTCATTTTTTTCTCCTGTGAGTAACATTAATAATGACAATGCAACATAGCTAAGTCCAACCTCCCTTGAATTCTGTGCACCCTTATCTAACTCCTAGCAGATGCTACCCATTAGTTGAGAAGATTCCGATACATAGGCTTTTAGCAATAAATCAGTTTAATTGGACCTTCACTCACGGAGCTGATCATTCATGCCTGACAAGGCCAAAGAGAAGCGAGTTCAAGTTTCTACTCCATTATGGAAGCTGACTTTGAGCAGACTTAGTCATAACCAGGTTAAGATGGGGAAAAACACCCTTAATTCTTTTGCCTCTACGCAGGGTTGAAAATGCAGTAATAAATCAAACAGCTTCTTTCCCCCTCTATCACTATGGCTATGGGATGTAGTCTTTGGTTGTGGGTCACCAGGAAGGTGGTAATTTGACTTGTTGGGGATGGATTTAATGTTTAAAAATGGAGACGTCACTCACTGAACATGCTATTTTGGCCCCAGCTTCAACCAGCCAATCAGCCTGGCTGGTTCAAAACAATCACGTACTTCCCAACGGGTAAGAGCTGCCTACCAGCTCACCAAGAACCTTTGAGTTATCTACTAAGAAGGAAGACACAATTGCTGGGAAATGGTACAGAGCGTCCAGGCTTTCTATCCTGTAAAAACAGTGGGGGTCAAAGTAATTGCCAACCAACATATGCTACCACATTGTGATGAATAAGAGTTTCAAATGTCCTTTTTTGTATTGTTCTGAGTTGCCCTGGACTACTAAAGATTTGATTCTGGGTGCTTTTTGGCCTGCATCCAGTTTGGTTACTTAATAATTTCTTTCAAAATGAGCATTCAGGAGAGCTTTTTAGAAACAAAAAAATAATCAAAGAGAGATATAAATACAGTTGTCAGCTGTATTTGCAAAATTCAGTTGCCTTTATTTTCTGGAACCACACAGCATGTGTTTTTGCAAATCAATGATTCACAGTCACTTTCTGTAAAGCACAGCAATTATTAAGCAAATTCTGACTCATTTTTGGCATTATTGTGTTTTTATCCCCTGCGTACTTCTTACTCAATTTCCTAGATTTTATCTGTGGCTTCTCTCCCCCCCCCTTTTTTTTTCTGAAAGGCCATTTAAAAGATGGGACATTGGCCTACCGATTATACCTGTAGTATAGGGTGAGTGTTCAGATGAGCAAGAAAACTACATCTGAGCAATTGGTGGAACTATGACAGTAAAAGAAAGGTGATTGTTTACCAGAAAAAACTCCAGTTCTGAGAGTTGGTGGAGGAAAAAAGGAAAGCAGTCTCCCAAAACTATTTGATACATGATTTCTCAGATAAATAGATTCCTCCATGATTAAAATACATCTAATTATGCATATATATTTGTTTTCGTAAACAAGGAAAACAAGATAATGAGACGCAAAGGTGCTTTTTTTCAGGAGGCAACTAGACCTTATTGTTTTTTTTCTTTGAAGACGTTTCACTTCTCAACCAAGAAGCTTCTTCAACTCTGACAGGATAGTGGGGGAATGGAAGGATTTACACTCCTTGCAGACATCCTTTTGGAGAGTTGTTGAAGCACTGTAGCTCTCCTGGTTCCTGTAGTCTGCAATTTTTTCTCTCTGGAAATCCATTCCTAGTCCTATAACATTTCAAAGGTGTCCATCCCAAATTGTATAGCTAAAAGTCTGTAGAGATTCTCCATCATCCAGGTTGTTCCATTTTTATTTGTTCTTGTAAACAAGGAAAACAAGATAATGAGATGCAAAGGTGCTTTTTTCAGGAGGAAACTAGACCTTATTGTTTTTTTTCTTTGAAGACGTTTCACTTCTCATCCAAGAATTCCTGGATGATTGAGAATCTCCATGTACAGTGGGCTGTAAAGCACTGTGAAGTGGTATATAAGTACTACTGCTACCTTCTCTCAAGATGCAAGAGAATAATGTCTAGCTATGGATCTTGTAAAGCAATTTAATCCATTTTGGGCTTCTGGTAGGGATTCATGGAGAACCAGATCTCCCTGTAGGAACTTTTTGATGGAGATCAGCAACTGGACAGTAATCCTGTCTCTCCAGATAAAGGAGAGATGATGAGATTGCCCATCTGCACTCTGGATATCTGCTCCTCATGAGTGGACGACAGGATCTGAGGTTTTCTGTAGTCAGTTCATGAGTTGCATGAAAAAAAGCAATGATTTTCTTGGTTTCAGCTCTGATGTTTATCGGGATGATTAGGTAATCCTTTTGTTTGGAGTTGTACATTGTTTGCACCACAATGTTTCTGTTGGAGTACAAAGTTTTGGAAAGGAGAAGATGGGAGCGAATTGGAGGAGGAAATATGATATCTGTATGTCTTTTTTTAAAAAGAAATGTTTCCTTTCTAAATATGTGAAGCAAATGTTTAGAAATTTAACCAATTGTGTAAAGTGAAGAATCACACAGTATGAAGAAATCGCGTTTTGTTTGGTGTACATGGGTGGTTGTATTAAGAAAAGTTTTAAGGAGGACATTTTGGAGGCCAAAAAAGTACATTGCATTTCAGCCAAGAATCAAGTCTTTGTAGTGAGCCCACTTTGGTCAACCCAAAGCACAATGAACAATGACCCAACCCAGCATTGACACACTTCCCCTCCTCATTTAACACAAGGAGATTCCATTGTGTCAAGGGAAGTGGGGTGGGGAGTGAAGAGTTGGAGGCTAAACACTTGTTTGCTTGTTCTTCTCCTTTCCAACTGGCCTTGCAGAAATGCTGAGGCAGCAGTTGTGCAAAGAGGCTGGACAGGTGGTTGCACCTCAGTACATTCTTCTCTGAAGAACCTCAACCTTTGCAGGTTTTTCAACTGACTGGACTTTCTGACAAGAGAAAGAAACAGGAAAAGGGTCCAATTTAACCTGGCAGCATCACCGCTATCACAAGGACAAGTGGAAGGAAGAAGCAGGGTCATGTCTTTGTCTAACTACATGAACATTTGGTTCATAAAACCCAAGAGTTGACAAAACTGAGATGGCCACATTGTTGTTTCAACCTTGGCAGCTTTCAGATGTGAGGACACCAGCTCTCAACAGAGTTGAAGTCCACACATCGCAGAGCTGCCAAGGTCATCAAAAACACTGAAGTATAGAGAGGGCAGGATATTATTATCTAACAATGTGAATGTGAATCTATACATGAAGCTGGTCTCTAGAAGTCTTCCCATTTTTCTCAGCTCACATAGTCATCATGGGTGTCCAACATCACTGAAGACCTCAAGTTGGAGAAAACAATCAACAGCCACCATTGCCTCTTCCTTTCAGGAGTATCTTACCCATGGGGCTGAGGCACAAAAAACATGAGAAGGAAGAAGTTGCATGTGCAACTCAACAAATGTCAAACTTGGCTTCCAGCATTGACTTACCTTGTATGGTTCTCCAAAGAGATTAAAACCAGAGGCGAAGAGGTCTTCATCTTGCTGGACTTCTTGATTTCTTCGCTCCCATTCCTTCCTCTTAAGTGCATTCCGATCTTGTTCATAGTGACTGCAATTTTATTTTTTATTTTTTTTTAAAAAAGAGAGATAAATAAGCATTTAAAAAATACGAAAATTTCTTTTTGCTCTTAAAACTGTAAAAAAAAAGAAAAGTCCGTGAAAGATTGTGAACACTTGAGAAATTTAAAGATAAGAGCAGTCTGATTCTAGAAAGCCTTTACACACACACACACACACACACACCTCAAATAAGAAAGAAAAAATAATGGCCCAATATTTTTCCAACTCAGATACCCAGCCTGAAGCCATGGTGGTGCAGTGGTTAGAATGCAGTTCTGCAGGTTACTTCTGCTGACTGCCAGCTGCCTACAATTTGGCAGTTTGAATCTCACCAGGTTCAAGGTTTAGCCTTCCATCCTTCCAAGGTGGGTAAAGTGAGGACCCAAATTGTTGAGGGGCAAGAAGCTGACTCTGTAAATGACTTAGAGAGGGTTGTAAAGCACTGTGAAGTGGTTATATAAGTCTAAGTGCTATTGCTATCCTAGTGTCATTAGAATATTCTCAAATTATTTATTGCAGCCATGTTGACTATCTGGAGGTTGCACTGCAGCTCGACTCTCTTCTTGTGTCACTCAACACACTGAGCCAAATCCAACTAGGAGGACTAGAATTTCACTGCCTCATGCTATTTATACTGGCAACATTTCCCAGGTTATCCAAGGCTGAAATGCTCTGCCAAACCTTTTACTCCTACCCTTCCTTCTAAGGAAAGACATTGAGAATCAGGGATAGGGAGGAATGGCCACATCCCCATCCAAAACACACATCTATAAAGTTCCAAGCTGAAACCCTGCAACTTTCCAATAATTAAAGGTGACCAATGAAGGAAACAAAGCAGATCCGTTTGTGTTCTTTCTAAATAGACACACTATCCAAAAAGATGCAGTTCGGTGGGGAGGAAATTAAGGTTCTGCACTTAGATGCACAGATATAAGATATGCAGTCCTTGGCTTAACAATGGAGGGATCTTAGTGTCCTGGTAGACGACCATTTAAGTGTGAGCCAGTGGTGTGTTACAGCTGCCAAAAAAAATGGCAACACAATCCTAGGTTGCATTCACAGAGGGATAGCATCAGAGGTGGTGTTCAGCAGGTTCTGACCAGTTCTGGAGAACCGGTAGCAGAAATTTTGAGTAGTTCGGAGAACCGGCAAATACCACCTCTGACTGGAGATTTTACAGTATCTTTCCTCTGCCACACCCACCAAGCCACGCCCACAGAACCAGTAGTAAAAATTTTGAATCCCACCATTGGATGGCATCAAAAACATGAGAAATTATAGTACCGATACCAGGGGTGGTATTCTACCGGTTCGGAGCAGTTCGAGTGAACCGGATGTTAAATTTACATCTGGTTCAACAAACTAGTAGTTGAACTGACCACTGGCCCTGCCTGCCCTACTCTGCCCCTCCATGCAGCCTGTTTTGGATGTAGGTAAGTACCAGGCAGGGTCCGTGCAGAGTCTCTAGGACACCTTCCAGAGCCTGGGGGAGGCTGTTTTTGCCCTCTCAAAGGCCCAAGGGAAGCTCCTGGATCTTGGGGAAGGTGAAAAATGGCCCTCCTAGAAATTCCGGTAGGCCATGCCCACCATGGCCACACCCATCCAGCAACCAGGCAGCGAACTGGTTTCTGGGATTTTTGAATCCCACCCCTGACCGGTACCACTCTTTATTGCATTGGTGAGGCCACATTTGAAATACCGTGTCCAGTTTTGGTCACCATGATACAAAACAGATGCTGAAGCCCTAGAACGAGTGCAGAGAAGAGCAACAAAGATGATCAGGGGTCTGGAGGCTAAATGATGGCTAATATTACCCAGGGGCAGGAAGCAATGGGTGGAAACTCATCAGAGGGACATCCAATCTGGAAATAAGGTGGAATTCCTGACAGTGAGAACAATCAATCAATTTTCTCCGAAAGTTGTGGTGCGGCATCATCAATCCAGAAAATATTGGGCAACTATTTATCCAGGATGGTATAGGGATTCTTACATTGGCATGGGATTGGACTAGATGACCTCTAAGGTCACTTCGTCCTATGATGCTGTGATTCCAGGATCACAAAGTAAATGTTCCCCTTGCACATCCATGCTAGTCCTTTCCAGATCTAGGGGGAAGTGCTCATCTCTGTTCTAAGCTGAAGAGCCAGCACTGTCCAAAGATGTCTCTGTGGTTATGTGGCCAGCATGACCAAATACCGAAGGCGCACAGAACACTGTTATCTTCCCACCAAAGTGGTATCTATTTTTCTACTTGCATTTTTTATGTGCTTTCGAACTGCTAGGTTGGCAGAAGCTGGGACAAGTAACAGGAGCTCACTCTGTCCATAGTGCTAGGGATTTGAACCGCCGAACAACTGACCTTCCTGATCGACAAGATCAGCATCTCAGCCACTGAGCTACCATGTCCCTTCCAGGATCATATATTGTATTAATATGGCTGGTTTAAGGTTGGGGTCACGATCTGGTTAAATAAAACATGGTTCAACATGAGGTTTGAATCCAGTCAAGCACCCTAAACCAACAGAAGGCAATGAAGAAGGTTTATGAAGTCAAGATGATCTCTTTCCTAAACCATCATATTACGGGAACTGAAGCTCAACGTATCTGTAACAGCAGGACTGGAGGCTGTGTGTAGATGAGACATTTTAATAGGAGAAATTTATTTATCCAGAATGTTTTAACAGTTTGTCTTTAGTTTTTATTTTTAATTTTATTTTAAAAAATCCTTTCTACTGCTGTTTCCATGTTTAATTAAATACCACCACCCTAATGCAGCCTGACATGACTCATTACTAAAACATAATTATATAGTAAACAAGCAATACAGCATTTACTATTTCCTAGTAAGTTTTTTAAAAGGATTAATAAAAATGAAGGTCCGTAATTGCTCAAATCAATGCAGATAATTATAATCTGCCCTTCTAGGTGACATATAAATATAGTAAATGTGATAGCAACGGTGGTAGCTGTAAACCAGTATTTTGGGGAAAAAAATGATTGTGTTGACATGGGTCTGAGCGTTTTTTGTCTAGGAGACAGAAACTAATGGCTAACTTGATTTCCAAATTTTATCTTCCCCTTTCTCCCTATCAAACCAGGGTTTACATTGGAGGTGGTATTCAGCTGGTTTGGACCAGTTCTGGAAAACCGGTAGTGGAAATTTTGAGTAGTCTGGAGAACCGGCAAATACTGTCTCTGACTGGCCCTGCCAACCCCATCTATCCTCTGCCTCCCATCGAGTCCCAGCTGATCGGCTGGGAGTCCTTTAGTTTCTGTGCACAGGAAAACAGAGCTGGAAAGCAGGTTAGTGGAGTGGGGACAGAATGGAGATTTTGCAGTATCCTTCCCCTGCCATGCCCACCAAGCCATGCCCCCAGAACTGGTAGTAAAAAATTTTGAATCCCACCACTGGTTGGATCTCTCTTTAGCAAACCACCACCTACTAATTCTTGTCCTGCCCTCTGATGCTTTGGAGAACAAGTCAATTCCTTCTTCTTTGTGGCAGCCCCTCAAGTCCTGGAAGGCAGTTAGTATGTCTTTCCGGAACCTTTCTCTTCATCAGACTAGACACAGCTAGTTCCCTCAATCGTTCATCATACGACTTACCCTTCTTACTCCTGATCATCTTTGTTGCTCTTCTCTGCACCCTTTCTATTACTTTAGCATTTTTTTTAAAAAATGTGCTGACTTGCAAGATTAATAAAGTAGACTTTAGGTCTTCCTGAGAACCATGGTTCCTGATGTGGCCTACCCAAAGGGTTGACACAAGTGAGAAGAATTTAGGAGCTCAAGAACAACAGTATAAATAACTGTATCAAATGGACCACAGCCTAAGCCAAAGAAAACAAAATTGCAGCCAAGAATAAAATACCTCCAAGGAATGATAAAGCACTTAAACTTTCCTGACTTCCTGATCTCCAACCCTGGGCAACCAGCCAGGCTCTTAAGCACTTTCCGGAAGACCAGCAAAGTTGGGGGCCAATCAAATCTCAAGTGGAAAACCTTGTTTAAATTTCTTTCGGTATGCTCACGCACAAACCCATATTCATACGGCCTTAGTTACTTCGTCATTGTTTGTTACCCCCATGTTTCTCCAGGAGTTCAGGATGGCTTATGTCCAACAACATTTTTGTGAAGTAGGCTGAGCAAAAGAGAGAGAGAGAGAGAGAGAGAGAGAGAGAGAGAGAGAGAGAGAGAGAGAGAGAGAGAGAGAGAGAGAGAGACCTGGATTCATGGCTGGATTTAATTCACCTTCTAGACACGACCACATGTAGGTAGCAAAGAACAATATATCCTCGCGTCTCTGCTGGGGAAGAATTTAATCTCATTCCAGCCTTTTTTCTGCCCAAAGAAAATAACCGTATCTCAACACCGGTCTTTTCAGCTCAGCAGGCCAACGTAGGGAAGGATTCACACAGTGAGCTATAATGAGGAATAAGCCAGGCAGCCATTGGGCTTTTGCAGTGTTCAAAGTCACTGGTTTCTCACAGAAGCCGCAATTACTAATATGAAGTGCTGTCTAATTAAAACCACAGCTATGTATTTAGCCTCTTGTTATGCCCCCTGCCGCTTTCTAATTACAGAGAACAGCGCAACTTCTTCACCAACGCAGACAGGTTTGTATGCCAACCTGGGAGCCCCGTCGAGGGCAGAGGGCACCCCAAAGTCATGCCCTTGAGGGTTCCTGAGAGAGGTACTCTTTTCCTTCCAGTGGAGAACAAAAAACGGGAGTGTCTATGGAGATTCTCAGTCATCCAGGTCATGGTTGTCCCAATGATGCTTGTTTTCCAAGATGGTGGGGAATGAAAGGTGGGAAATGGATGGCAGGGAATGGATGTTGGAGGATTTCATTTCCCCATCCGGTCAGAGCTGAAGAAGCTTCTTGGATGAGAAGCAAAATGTTTTCAAAGAAAAACAAGAAAGTCCAGTGGCCTCTTGAAAAATCCAGTTGCCTCCTAAACCTAGGAAGGTTCAAAAGAACATTGGAGGAACATCTCATTGAATAAAGTCAATTATGGTGCCAAAGACAAGTCAATTTAAATTAGATACATTGAACTTGGCACCTTCCAGATCCGAGAGGACTTCAGCTTCTAGAATTTAAAACCACTTGAACCAAAGTCGGTTTGTATTTTGAAATCTCAACTAAATAGTCTGATAGCTAAATATTTTTTTCATGGGGAACCTGGCTGTTCTCCAGGAAGTAGGGAGATCATTTGATGTGATGTGACAACATCATCCAATATCAGCCATGAAAATATTGGTTAATCAGATTGGACTTCAACCAACAGCAATCTAAGTTCAATGAACAATAACCATGAATTATTTCCAAGGAAGGCTGACAAAAAATATAAAAGAAGGATTCTTTTTTTTTTAAGCACAGAATGGTACATTATTTCTGGTTAGGGAATGTTAGAATGTTTGGTTTTAAGCCTATTTATAGCCTTTGCAGAAACTACTCTTCAAAAACAAAGATGGACTTGTTTATACTTCCCAAGGGTGAATCAGAGTTTCAGATGATTTTCCAAAGCACCTGAAATCAGGACAAGAAGCAACAGATGAAAACTGATCAAGAAGAGAACCAATTTAGAACGAAGGAGAAATTTCCTGACAGTGAGAGTTATTATTATTATTATTACCGTTATTGTCAGAGTACAACTTGTATACAATGAGATTGGCTGAGCCTCCCTTCATACACACACACACACACACACACACCAAATACAACTCACGGAGAGTAATTAATCAGTGGAACGGCTACCATCCAAAAGTTGTAGATGCTCCATCACTGGAGGTCCTCAAGAAGAGATTGGACAACTATTTGTCTGAAATGGTGCAAAGTTTCCTGCCTAAAAAGGGGGTTGGACTAGACAATCTCAAGGTCCCTTCCAACTCTGTTATTCTGAAGAGGATTGAAAGAATACCAACCCTTTTAAAAAATGGAGAACTTCCAATAATGGAATGTGCAGAAACGAGTAAATTGACATTAGCAATCAGAGAGCAAGAAGATAAAGAGTATTATAAAATTTGGGATTTATTTTATCAATGGTTAAAAAAGAAAGTAGGGAAATAAAATATAATACAATATAAATATGATAGAGTAAAGATAGCAATGTAATATGTTACGATAGATTTAGTGAAATGAATGATATTATGAATTGAGGTATTTAAAAAAAACCTGAAATTTGCTTGAAAAGGATGATATAGTCTAATAGTAAAATCCAATAAATAGTTAATAATAATATAATATAATATGCATATTTTGTAACATAAATTTTAATAATGCATTTAGAAGGGAAGGATTGTTGATATTGTGCACAAGAAGATTTCACCAACCGACATGCTGTACAATGGAAAGAAGGTTTTATGTTTTGCGTTTATGCTTCTGTTTATTTCTGTTTGTTGTTAAAAAATAAAAAAAAATATTAAAAAAAATAAAACAATGGAGAACTCCTGACTCATTTCTTGTTCACATCTTGGATATATGTCATTGTTATGCTGAGTTAAGTAGAATGTGCATTTGGAGTGCCCCTAAGACCCTGAGAATAATGGTGAGCCTCACACTGACAATTTAGACATCACACCCTATAAAATATGTTCTTCAAGCTACTCTGATTTGTTCCTATGGTTTCTTTTAAGAACTGTCCTCTCATGGATGTGTAGCACCTCAAAGACCATTACAGGGAATACATGATGTACTCAGAAGAGTCCTGTGAAAAGATATTTTGATACGGTGTCTGCTTTCAAAACAGGAACCTTCCCCTTGTCTAGTTCAAACAGACCCAGGCGGGTGATATGAATGTACCATGTTCTGACTAATGTTTTATTCAGCTCAAACAGTAGAAGCATCATAATGACTATTGAAAGCAAATTTTGTCTCTTTAAAGCTAACCTTCAGAATAAAAATAAAATAGAATAATAAAACCTAAGCGAGAAGTGACTCTTTTATATTACATTTAATAGATATCACAGAGCTGGGGAGGGGGAGGAAATAATATTTCAAATTTCTAGATGGAAAAAGCAGATCCTTTGGAGCCAGCTTGATGTGTTTTAAGCCTGGCTGCAAAAACTTTGGCCACCTCTAGCAAATGAGGGAAAGAGAGAGAGAGAGAGAGAGGTTTTACAAGGCTTTCTATGCCACCAACTTTAAGAGATGGGACATCTATGTCTTTATTAGCCACATTATTATTTTAAGAGTCCATTCTGTTTCTCATTCATTCAGAGCGACACTGACAATCCAGGATGATTTTATGGGTTTCCTTTGGGCCTTCCTCCACCAGAAAGATGAACACACAAATAAATATTAAATTGCTTCAGAATTCATCAGAAAGCTTTTTCTCTAAGCATGTCATCCATATAGTTTAGTTTAGTTTACTTTATTGTCGTTGCACCTCGTACAACGAAATCAAACACCATCTTCAGCGCACATCATGACCATGAAAATAAACACAAACACACCTCCTTCACACTCCACACATTGAATTGAAAACCCACAACACTGCACCAACACTGCACTATACAGCAGAATTCAAAAGAGCTACTGCCCTGGGATAGAACCTGTTTTTCAGCCCATTTGTCCTTGTTTTCATTATTCTGTACCATCTGTCAGATGGTAATAGTTAAAAAAAAAAGGGTGCCCAGGATGAGATGGATCTTTGAGAAAGTTTTGAATTTTCTTAAGGCAGCTGGAGCTATAAAGCTCTTCCAAAGAGGGCAGAGGACAACCCATGATCTTCTGGGCAATGCCGTTAACCCTCTGGAGTGCTGTCCTATCTGCCACTGTGCAATTGGCAAACTAGACAGAGGTGCAGTAAGTTAAGATACTCTTATGGTGCAGCAGTAGAAGGTCACTAGCAATTTAATTTGGTTGTTGTTTCCTGAGAAGCCTCAGGTCATATAATCTCTGCTGGGCCCTTTTGACCAGGGTTGCAATGTGGGCACCCCAAGTCAGGTCCTCTTTTAGGGTAACAGCCAGAAACTTAAAACTGGCCACTTGCTCCACTCGGTCTCCATTGATAAGCAAGGGCTGGATTTCTGATCTATGTCTGATTTTATTTTATTTTCCTTAGCTCAGCTTTCTAAACACCAGTCACAGCAATGACTATATGTACTCACTGCCTAAAAATGGAAAAAGACGTGTGGTTTATGTCCCACAAAACTACCAGTTAGAATTATGCTCTGGGGCATCCCTTATTTTCAAAAGACCAGAAACTCGCTTCAAAAGAAAACAAACTACAATAAAAACTTGAAAGTTCTCTGCTTAGATCCAAAATGGGTACATCAAGTTCACTTCTTTTGCTGAGGCTAAGAGATTTATTATTTTGTAGGTTTTCCAAGAGTTTATTTGTCTCCGACCTGGGCCAGCTTAAGGCATGTCCTTCTTCAGAATGGAGAAACAAAAGATATTTTGGTCTCCAAAATTGATTACAAATCTCTCTTCCAAAGCTAACATGATGCATCGAACCACAATGTTCCACCTTTCCAGATAGTAAAAGTCAGGAAGTATGGTCAGATACTTCAGTTGATGAAGTAGCGGAGTTGACTTGAGAGTTTGTGCCCCAATATATATATCTTAAAACTTTTATGGTGTCTGGAAGTTCTTTTAAAAAATAATAGCTAGTTCCATCAATAAAAAGAAACCCATTGTCCATAGTTCAGTACAGCAAAAATATTTTTTTTATGATGGTTACCCAAATGCATCAAAGAATATTCATGTTTTGGAGTTGCTTGGGACTCTTAGATAGATATGCTACCTTTTTTTGAAAATCATTTTTATTAAGCAATTTTTCTTATATACAATATAATTTCCATACATTACAACATTTTTGTGACAGTATACATACTTTTACATAAATCTTAAGTATCCATACACTTGTCTATGTTGCTTAATCTATTTTTATCCACTATATCTTTTACTTTATTATCTTATTGTCTTCTCTGTTCAACTTTATATCTATTATTTAGCCAATTGTACAATACATTCCACGTCAAATAATAATCCGTTTCCTCTCTTTCCTTTATCTCCATGGTCAACTTACTATCCCAGGACACTTTAGTAAGACCACACCTAGAGTACTGCATCCAGTTTTGTTCACCACATTAAAAAAAAGATGTTGACACTCTAGAAAAAGTGCAGAGAAGAGCAACTAGGATGATTAGGGGACTGAAACATATGAAGAACAGTTACTGGGCCTGGCTAGTCTAGGGAAGAGAAGGACCAGGGGAGACAGGAGAGCAGCCTTCCAATATTTGAGGGGCTGGCACAGAGAGGAGGAAGGGGTCAAGCTATTTTCCAAGGCACTTGAAGGCCAGACAAGGTACAACAGATGGAAACTGAACAGGGAGAGATTTAACCTGGAAACAAGGAGAAACTTTCTGATAGTGAGAACAATCAACCGATGGAACAGAAGTTGCCCTCAGAAGTTGTGGGAGCTTCATCACTTGAGATTTTCCAGAAGAGATTGGACTGCCATTTGTCAGAAATGGTGTAGGGTTTCCCGCTTGGGCAGGGGGTTGGACTAGATGACCTACAAGGTCCCTTCCNAGGGTTTCCCGCTTGGGCAGGGGGTTGGACTAGATGACCTACAAGGTCCCTTCCAACTCTGATTATCTGTTATCTGTTCGTATTTTTCTTATCACATTTTCCTCTGGTGGCATACAATCATTTTTTCAATTCTGTGCATAAGTTATTCTTGCTGCCATTAATAAATGTAGCATTAAATACTCTGTTTTCTCATCATATTTCCCATTATTACACCTAATAGAAAAGTCTCCAGTCTTAATTCAATTTGCTGTTTAATTATTTATTCAATCCATTTTTTTGTCCTTGATAGATAAGGTACCTTCTACTCTCCTCAAAGAGTATTTAAAAAAATGATGAAGAAGGAAAGTCCAAAATTTAGGGCAATTCAAATACATCTTAAAACATTATAGGTGCAGACAGTCCTTGACTTTCAATTAGAATTGAGCTCAAAATTTCTGTTTCTAAGCAAGACGTTAAGTGAGTTTTGTCCCATTTTGTAACCTTTCCTGACACAGTTGTTAAGTGAATCACTGCAGTTGTTAAGTGAGTAACACAGTTGTTGAGGGAAGCTGGCTTCCCCATTAGCTTGGCTTAACAGAAGGTTGACATGACCTCCCGGACATTGCAACTGTCATAAATATGAGTCAGTAGAATAGGATAGGATAGGATAGGATAGGATAGGACAGGACAGGACAGGACAGGACAGGACAGGAATGGAATGGAATGGGACAGGATAGGATAGGATAGGATTGGATTGAATTGGGGTGGGATGAGATGGGACAAGATGGGATGGGATAGGATAGGATTGGAATGGGATAGGGTAGGATAGAGTTGGGTTGGGTTGGGTTGGGTTGGGTTGGGTTGGAATAGAATAGAATAGAATAGAATAGAATAGAATAGAATAGAACAGAATAGAATTCTTTATTGGCCAAGTGTTATTGGACACATAAGGAATTTGTTTTCAGTGCATAAGCTCTTAGTGTACATTAAAATACATTTATCAAGAATCATGAGATACAACACTTAGTGATAGTCATAGGATACTAAATAAGCAATCAAATCATATTAAGAAACTAAATAAAACAATATAAAGTATAGAAAGATACAAGCAACAAGGTTATAGTCATAAGTAGAAGGAGATAGGTAACAGGAAGGATGAGAAGTATAATAGCAATTAGTCAAGGTGCCTGTATAATTCCCGCAAGCCATCGCTGCATGGCTATTGGCTAACATCGAGGGTAGCCTTTTCACAACTTCCCTTAGTTATGACTGCAGGTTCTCTAGGTCTGCTTTAAAAAGTGTTGGTTTCTGGTCCTTGTGTTTTTTTGAAACCCAAACAACACTTTCATTTATAGGACTGTGTTTCTCCATAATAAAAAATACTGGGGTTCGAGATGGATATATGGAAAGGCAAGAATTCTCCTGCTATTCGCCAGATCTATTCATCTTTTTCAAAACTGAGAAATGCAGACCCACAGATCAAATTTCATCTCTCTCTTCCTCCTCCCCACCCCTACACAGACTTCACATTCTCCTTAAGAGTCACAGCAGGGTGTCTATCTAACACAGCCTCTTAATACTCATCCTTTATCTTGGATGTAATTTATCTGGTGCCAAGACTTCCTAATGAATTTCACACATGTGTACTTAAATTTGTTACAGCTTACCAGTTGAGTATGATAAGCAGTAAGTAGAGCACTGAATTTCGAGCTTTCTCCCAACAGACACATAAAGAGGCTTTGCTATCTGCCAAAGGAGGGAAGGAAGAGGTGAGGGGGAAGGAAGGGATAAAGTTTAAATTGCAAATCCAGAAAAATGCAAAGTAGGGAGGAGGTAGGATTGGGGTTTGGAGGAAGTCAATACACACACACACACACACACACACACACACGATGGATTGGTGGTGGCCAAAGAAGCTGTCTTTCTTGAATTCATTGCTGGTGTTATTATTATATTATTCTTCCCTTTGATTGATGTGACACATATAATAAACCAGGGATCTGAATAGTTAGGTCAAATAAACTGCCTTGTTTTAAGATTGCAGTGTCAGGTACAGAGCATCAAGACCGGAAATTAAGTGGCAGTTCAAAGCTTTAATGCTCAAGCCAAAAATGGAGTCAGCTACAAGTTTTCAACACAAAATCAGCACCAAATAAGGATTGATGGAATTCAAGAGAGGTTGTGCGTAGACCGTTTATGGCAACACAGTGACTCTAGACTGATGACACCCTTTACTCTGCCCTCCAGCTCTGCCTCCTCTTCTCCTACATCTAATGAAGATTGAATGCTGGGATGGTGGTGTGGTTAGCCGGCAGCAGGTGCAGATGGCTGAGGAGAACAAGGATTCTGATGAAGGCCCAGGACCATCAGGGAGTGTACTGCTGCCTTCAGAGATTGGGGGCTGGCAGCAGTGATGAGGAGGTTCCCGAGGAGCTTGTGCCAAGTGTATGTGTACGAAGGATTGCTCAGAGGAAAGAACAATTACAGCAGCACAGGCGACTCGGGAGTAAGGCTGCAGGGTAATGGCCCCTCCCTCAAGAGGATAAAAGCCAGGTTTGAAAAAGCATTCTTTGCAGAAAGCAAAGAAGCTCTGAAGCTCAACTGGTGGACATCTTAGTTTATGTTTGGAGAATCTTGTAAATTAGTTCTTATCTCTGGGTGTTTAGCAGCCTTGACAAGCAACTTGGCAAGGCTCTTTCTTGTCAGAGCTAATTGTTGGAAAGCAGCCTTTTTTTCTGTAAAGGAACAGAATTGTGATTAAACCTTAAAAGGTGGGGACTGCTGCCTTTGTCTGTGTTTGCTCTCTGGGAACCCAGTTGGGTCAGAACAGATGGCCACCAAGTCAGAGGTTTTCAAAAAGAATGAGAGAAATTTGCAGACTATGGAGCAATTCCTGGTAAGTTGCCTTACTGGATGCTTGCTAGCTTGTTCATCTTAAGTTCTACTGTATTTAAATGCATGTTGTTGGAAAGTGACAACCAAAGAGGTGATTAATTATCTTATCCACGCAAGGCCGTTGCCTGTGAGAACATTAGAACAGCAAGGGTTCACATCTCTCTTTATGTTTCTATGTTCTTTCCTGAGCAGTTTTGAAAATATAAAACTAACTGAAAGGAAGAGAGCAGAGTTTTGCCATCAAACTGGGGCTGTCAGCAGGCTCTTTCCCATGGCACATTAATGTTCACGATGACGCTATTAGTTTTTATTTTCTTAAATAAAACCTTATGCATTCATGTTTAACTATCATATGTTTAATGGGACTATTCTGATTACAGAGTGATTGGGCTGTGATTTATGCCACCATTACCTGTGTTGTGGGAAATTTCTGCCTTCCAGGTCTGACATCCAGGCAGCAAAACCCCATAAAACATCTTACTTCCTAACAATTCCTAATAACTCAGAGCAATAACTAATCATTCTGAGAAACAATATACTGTGAAACAGTAAGCAAGCCAATTTCTATAATTAGGGCCACTGTTGTGTACTTTTTCTTCTCTATCAATAGGACTATTGTCGAGCAGGTTCAAATATGCCCTTTGCTACAGAAACTCTGCCAAGGTTTGCCCAGTTTGAGGTCTCAAAGAGATACTTATTAGAAATCTCAACAATTTAAGTCCCACTTGGGTTGAAAATTGAAATCTACATCAGCTTGACTGTTTATTAACTATATTTATAGACTATCCTTCAGTCATGAACGGTCCCCAAGTGGTTTTGCCATGAAGCAAATGAAAATAACTCACAAATAAAATGGAATAGTAAATTTAAAAATAAAATAAAGTTTAAAAAAATGAAAAAATAAAATAGGCAAATGCCCCCCCCCCCCAGTCAAAGAAGAAAGAATAATGATTCTGCTCCAGAGTCCTATAGCAAATACAGGCCCATACTGTATATCTTCCTAAATTATGACTTAGTTAATGATAGCTTACTGCCAGGCCACAAATACCTTGATTCACAAAACCTATGAAAACATAGCACGCAGTTTCAAATCACAGAGAATTGCTGGAAGATAGGCAGTATACAAATTTAAATAATGATAATCATAACAATAATGCAACATTTGGAAAATTGGTACCACAAAGGGCTGAGTTACATGTGCTCCTTCCACACCTCAAGAAGTTTCATCATGGCAATGTGTGAATACAAAACCTTTCTCAAACTTGGTCTTTTCAACCTAGGGAAATTGAAGCTGAGAGGATTTCAATTCCCATCATTCCCTAGTTGGCTATGTTTACCAGATTCATTCAACTGACAAGAAAATGACAGATTTGAGCCAAAGAACTGGTTCCTCTAATTTTACCATATTGCAGAGAATTAAGCTTACTGTTTTTAGCCATTTGAAAACAGATCTTCATTAGTCAATGCAGATAATGTTGGGTTGGGTTTCTGAAGGTTATCTGAAGTTAACTCATTATAGTTGGATTATTTTATGATGTGGTTGTTTAAAAATTTGGACAACCTTTAGATAATACCATCTGGATGACTGAGAACCTACACTGACATATTGGGTTAGATGATTAACAGAAATGATTGAGGAGCAGACTTCCTGTATATATATTTATCTTTCTGTAACACTTTGGCTTCTATGGATGGTAGGAAGAGAATCATAAGACCATATCGATCTCCTTGACTTCTCTACCAGGAATTTAACTTAATATAAAGTGCAGTTGGGTTTGTTTTGTTTTGTTTTTTCATCCAAAGCAAGTACATTCAGTGACTCTAAGTGACTCAACTGCTGTTACAACAATTTGCATTTCATTAGCTTCCACCCTTGCCGAGTCACGTTTTTTCCCTCCATCATTTCTCTATTTTAATGATTTCCATGTTTTAATTCATGATTTCTGCTCAGGTCAAGTCAGGAGGTCAAGTTCTCCAGTGGCAAAACAGATGCAGAAGGCATTAGGAGGAAAATCTAAAGAAGGAAACAGAACTTGCCAAATTAACCTATAAGGGAAGGAAAACCGAAAGATGCTTTACAGAATATTTTTTCCCCTCTCTTTTCATTCTCCCCAGGAACATATTAACAAGGAAGACTTGAAATCAGAAGCCTAAGCAGAAAATAGAAGAATCACTGTCTCAAAAGGATACTTCCAGTTATTAAAAGTAAGTTTTGAAGATCAATGACATAATTGACATTGGGCAATCATCTCAACGTATTACTAGTGCAGAAGTGTTTCTTGCCACCATATTGTATGGGCTTTTGAGTCACTGTCAGCCAAATATGGCTCTGCTGGGACTAGTATAGGGTGATTCAAGAAGATGGATGGATGGAAGGAAGGAAGGAAGGGAGGGAGGGAGAGAGGAAGGGAGAGAAGGAAGGAAGGATGAAGAAAGAGGGGGGAGAGACAGAGGAAGGAAGGAAAAGAGAGTAGGAAGGAAGGAAAGTAGCAAGCAAGGAAGGAAAGAAATGATAGAAGGAAGTAAAGGAGGGAAAAAGGAGGGAGGGAAGGAGGAAGGAAGAAAGAAAGAAAGAAAGAAAGAAAGAAAGAAAGAAAGGAGGGAAGGGAGGGAGGGAGGGAAGGAAGGAAGGATGAAGAAAGAGGAGGGAGAGACAGAGGAAGGAAGGAAAAGAGAGTAGGAAGGAAGGAAAGTAGCAAGGAAGGAAGGAAAGAAATGATAGTAGGAAGTAAAGGAGGGGAAAAGGAGGGAGGGAAGGAGGAAGGAAGGAAGGAAGGAAGGAAAAGAGGGGAGGGAGAGAAGTTGATTTAATTTTTACAGAGGATAGTTCCAGTCATATATTTACCATCCATACCAATTTTAAAGTCTTGGAAGACTTTCATTTTAACCAGGCTGTATGCTGTACCCTCTGTGATTCTTGG
Organism: Laticauda laticaudata; assembly: GCA_004320025.1. Lineage (NCBI taxonomy): Eukaryota > Metazoa > Chordata > Lepidosauria > Squamata > Elapidae > Laticauda > Laticauda laticaudata. The sequence goes on from BHFT01043234.1 coordinate 23,857, forward strand.
ATGTTTTGAATTTACTCCTATGTATTTTTGGCTTTGTCCACATGGTGATGGTTCAACAGAAATTCCAGGCCATCTGCTATTATACTGTTCCCTACATAAGCACACTAGGCTGACCCTTATATATCCTGAAATTTCCAGGTAAGGACTGTGATTTCTATCCAATGTTACAACGCTCAGACAAGCATTCAAAAATAACCTCTCAAGTCATCCATTTCTAGGCTGCCATTGGTACCATACTCCCTACCCTTGCTTAGAATAAGAACCTCTCCTCATATTTTAAGTTGGGATTATTTTAGGAAGTATATTCATAATTATTGTTAGAGGGTGCTGCGGCGGCCTAGAGGTGGAGTTCTCAACTGACAATCAGGAGGCTGTGAGTTCATTCCTAGGCAGAGGCAGATATTTCTATCTCTGGGCACATTGAGAATATATCTGCTGAAATGGTGGCAAGAATAGCCCTAGCACAGGGATGAAAAAAAGAAAAGATACCATCTGAAGAAGACCTGATACAAAAAATAATGGACTGCGGAAATAGATAAATTCACAGCGGCACTAAAAGGCAAAGATGCTTTGGACTATTATTTGATTTGGGATAGGTGGTACAAATGGGTAGAAGATAGAAATGGGAATTGATGTTTAGGTATAAAAGGAGATGTATGTATTAATAATGACACAAATGCTGTTAAGGTAAATAAAGATTTATAATTTTGTGTTTTTTTAAAAAATAAAATAAATTTAATTTTAAAAAAAAGGAGAATATATCTGCTGAATATAACTCCTCATTGGTGACAGGAAGGGCATCTGGCCAATAAACACTCAACTCCATTCGATTGCTCAGACTCCACCCCGCAAGGGATTAGGCGTTCATTAAATGAGGATGAGGATGATTTATAACTATTGTTAGACTTGATTATTAATTTACATTTCTGTAATGCTTATTTTTAATCAACATTTTCTTTGTATCTAACCTTAGGGCTGAAATGGAACTGAATTGAATTGACCCAGGAGGCTGGTTATCAGCCAAGGTTAGCTCAATTGTACTGCAGGGGGAATATCAGTAACCTCCTAACACATCTTGTACTCTGTTTTGTGTTGCTACTAAAAATGCGTATTATGCAGCTCACAGTTTTATCATCTTAGAATGACACTTAATACCGTCTAATACAAAACAAGACTTTAAGCCCCAAATCATAATTTAGTGGAACAACCCCTTATCTCTCTCTCTCTCCCTCTCTCTCAAGATATCAAATCTTGAGTAGCAACTACTACTTGTTATTGTGTCTTTAGGAATTGACATCTTGCACGAACGTGCTGATTTCCTCTTCAAGGCCCAGGCAATTGGCATTTTATTCCGAGGAACACTTAAGTCAACAATAGCTCTTATCAGGATGAGATATTCTTGAAACTGCTGATGTGAATTTCATTCCGTCTCCCCTCCTTCCACCAGTGCTCCATTTTTGCACATTGACTGCAAGCAGAGTTCCTTTTAAAATATAAATCACAAAACCCGACAACCCAACAATATGGAAATACAAATGAGACAGCTTCATTCATCTGCCTTCACTTATCAAAAAGATTGAAGAAACAAGTCAAAACAAAGATTTGTAATGCCATCAGAAAGGATGTGAACAAAGACTGTGCAATAAAATCAGCATTAAGGATGTCTTGGATACTGTTCTTCTGACACACTGAAAGCTACTTCTATCGCAGCCTGGGTATCTGGAGTCTGTGATTTTGAAGGACCACTTAGAGATGGATTTCAAATGCTAAGCTTTAGAAAGGAAAGGAATTGGTGTCAACCATGCTTTAAATTCTGCCAGTTGTATTTGGCATTCCCAGCAAGAGCTTCTTAATGGTGGGGTCCTTGGTGCTGTCTGAGCTTGGTTGTTTTCTTGCAGATGTTTCATTACTCAACTAGGTTACATCATGGATGATATTGCCTAGTTGGGTTATGGAATGTCTGCAAGAAAACAACCAAACTCAGAGAGCACCAAGGACCCCATACTGGTCCAGTTTCCTCCTCCTCCTCCTCCCCAGAATCCCCACTTCCTTCTAGCACTGATAATGTCACCTATCTGGGTCATAAAATGCCTGCAAGAAAACAACCAAGCTCAGAGAGCACCAAGGACCTCATAGTTCTCCTCCTCCTCCTCCGTCCTCTCTCTCTCCCCCTTCTCCACTAACCCTAGTTCCTTTTTTGATTATGTTCCCTAGTTGGATAATGAAACATCTGCAAGAAAACAATCAAGTTCAGAGAGCACCAAGGATCCCACTGTCCTAGTTTCCTCCTCCTCCTCTTCTTCCTCCCATACTTCTTCTCCTCTCCAGTAACCTCAGCTCCCTATTTGAGTAATGAAACACCTGCAAGAAAACAACCAATCTCAGAGAGCACCAAGTTCAATCTTAAGCTACAAAGATTATTTTCTAATGGTCTTTTGATTATCCAGGCACAAAACAGATTTATACCCTCAGGATCTTAACTGCATCTATATTAATTCTTCACCTCTATTGTGGTGTCAACCCTTCAAGGTAGTCCATACAAGAAGGACAAACCATGAGTACTAATGCTACCTTAGTTATAATAAAAGAATCTGGCCAGCCTGGAGACACTTCTCCCCTCTTTACTTTTACTATCTTTAAAAGTAGGGTGAGATGCTTCCACACCCCTTTTCCTTCTGTGGACTGACGGTTGTCCTTTTGCTGTGGATGGTTATCTAGGGCTGTAGCCCTTCCTTCTGTCTCCCAGGATCATCTCCACAATGACTATATCCTGTGGTTAAAATCAATCAAGATATCAACAACTGGATTATTCAGAAATGGGATGAACAAGAAGTGGCTAACAGAATGATCATTCCACTCTAGAAGGAGGAATGGTGACCTGATGTGTAGCAATGGACCATTGATATATGTTGGCTGTCAAATCTGAATTAGAACTGCAGGGTTTTCTCATCAAAAGGGCAAGGACAACTTTGCGGAATATTAGAATTATTCAGTTTATAAATAATTTTTCCAAGCCTTTTTCTCTGCACTACCACATTTCCCAGTTTTTATTATGATTAGGATGATTTAGGGTTAAAATAATACCCTGTATTAACTTTATGCATTTATTCCTCCCGTTTTTAAATTAGTATGTATTAGCAGTTATCTATTTATCTATGTACCACATTTGGCTTCCAAAGCTCCTGGAGAGTTGCCTGCTTTAAAAAGGGGACACTAGAAGCATAAATATTAAGGTGAGAGACAGGGAAATAATTACATACCTCTGGTCTTGTTTGGCTGTAACATTTCAACTGTTGAATTCTTTGGTTTGTTTGTTTGTTTCTTTCTTTTTCTGTAAGCTAATTTTACACTGTTTGGCTTGAAAATGCTAATTATTGCCTAAGCTTTGAAATGGGTAGGTGAACATGCAAGGAAAAAGCACAAGGGCATCAATAAATTCAAATACTATAAAATCAGATAAACAAAGTTTTTGCAGGAGCTGTCCATGAGCCTATCCAAATAATACATTCCTGGATGTGGCTAGATAAGTAGTGGCTGTTGTATCAAACTAGAGAGAAAACTTTAGCCCTTCAGCCATAAAGAATACTATGTAATAATTTGGACCAGATTCTGACTTTCATTTTGGAGCATCAAGTTATTATGTATGCAGGTGGAGAGGGAGGGAGAGAGGGAAGAAGGAAGGAAGAGAGGGAGGGAAGAAAGGGAAAGAAAGATGAAGAGATGAAGGAAGGAAGGAAAAAAAAAGAAAAAAGAAAGGGAAGAAGAGAGAGAAAGATAAGGGGGAAAGGAAAGAAAGAAGGGAGGAAGGGAGGGAAAGACAAAGGAAGAAAGGAAGAAAGAAAGAGAAAGAAAGAAAGAAAGAAAGAAAGAAAGAGGAAGAGGAAGAGGAAGGGAGGAAGGAAAGAAGGAAGGAATGAGAGGGAAGTGAGTGAGTGAGTGAGTGAGGGAGGAAGGAAGGAAGGAAGGAAAGAAGGAAGGAAGAGAGAGAAGGAAGTGAGAGAAAGATGAAGGAAGACAGGAAGGAAGGAAAAAAGAAAGGAAGGAAGAAGAGAGAGAAAGATGAATGGAGGGAGGAAGGAAAATGGAGAAGAGGGAGGAAGGAAGGAAGAAAGAAAGAGGGAAGGAAGGAAAGAAGGAAAGAAAGAAAAACAGAATTCAAGGACTTGAAGGGATTTCTAAGAGAAAAAGACTAACTGCACTGAGTAGCAGACATGAATTCTTATTCTCAAATTATCAGAAGATAGTTTCCTATTTTGGGTTAAGGGAAAAAAAAAGAAATAATAAACGATGCTTTGGTCAATGTGTCTCCACAAGCCTGAAAGACAAATGATGGAATGAACTAAAACCAAGCGCTGTGCTAGCCTTATAAAAAGTCACAATCCCAGGGAGGTGTGTCTTATAAAATATGGTTGAATAATCCAAGCTGGAGATGATTTTTATGGGCAGAGCCTGGGTTCAACAGCTGGAACATGGCTCCTCCTATCCCGTTGCCCCATGGACTTTAATATTCTTGGAACATCGCAATGGATTTGCAGCTACAAATATTTTTTAACTCTCCCTCTGTATGTGAAAGAGACAAATACACGGACAGATATCTTAATTTGTACATTTTATGTACCTGGGAATAATGGTCTTAAATAGGTTGAAGAGAATGCCCTATTTATCTCTCCAGCATAATGACTCAGAAACGGAGAAGCCAAAGATTGAGTCACGAATGGAATATATATTGCTTCTTTTCAATATATTATGTATTCCGTTCTGACTAAAGCCCCCGAAGGCACAACTCAGGGAAAAAGAAAAAGAGGGAAAACCAAAATGTGTGTGTGTGTGTGTGTGTGTGTATACACACACACACACACATATATACTGTT
>BHFT01043237.1:0-59890 GCA_004320025.1 Laticauda laticaudata
CCTATCTGACTTACGCTGCACATTCTGTTTTGCTTGTCTCCCTAACCCTGGTTGGGGAACCCAGGCTTAACAATTGTTCACTTGTTTTAGTAGTGCTTAAATTGTGCATTTCTCTTAATGTAGCAATGCTACAGGTACAAAAAATAAGCTACACGGCGCAGCTGTATTGCACAAAGTCAATCCTGGTTCTGGATTTGCCTGCTTTGATGCAAACATCCTTTTAAAAAGGTTTCTCTCTTTATCGTTACGATCAAATTCTTACCCGGATCAAATCTTCCTTCTCAGTTTCATGCAGCTGATACAGGAACTTTGACAACTCGGGGTCTGACTCCATCTTTCCCATAATCCTCTCCTTCTCAGCTTCACTCTGAGCACTTGCCAGGAGACTGCAGTAGAGGACTAGAGACAGAAAGCAAAACATCAGTCAAATTTTCTACGGAGATTCTCCGTCATCTAGGTCACTTTCTGGTTTTTCTTTGAAGACGTTTCGCTTCTCATCCAAGAAGCTTCAGCTCTTCAACATAGGCCAGAGGTCTCCAAACTTGGCAACTTTAAGACTTGCATGGCTGAGGAATTCTGGGAGTTGAAGTCCACAAATCTTAAAGTTGCCAAGTTTGGAGACCCCTGACATAGGAGAACAAATCCCTCAGGACTAGATTCAGCAATCCATCTGTATTTAAAAGACAAAGGCCACTCTTTTGAAAATAGTAAAAGTCCACATTTTGGACAGAGAGGACCACTGGTTTGAAAGAGGGGTTAAAGAGACCATCTATGTCAAAACTGAAAAAAACAATAGCACTTAAGACTTATGGTGTCAGGATTCCGGCAGTTACCCCAATTAAATCGTGAGTCTCGAGCCAAACTTCCAAAACTTCCAAAGGATTTATTGAGAGTTAACACATCCAGCACTGCCTGGATGTAGCTAACTCTGAGGCACATCATTCATTGTCACCCTTGACCCTGGTTTTCCCCCGCTCCCTGGGTGTATCGTAGTTCATATTCTCCAATGGGACACGTCCATAGGCCAGAGTCATCAGTCATGCTCTCCAGTTAGATATTTGCCTGGCAGAAACTTCAGTCACCTAGTTACTATCTTTGAAAACATTTATGGAACGCACTTTTGCTTTCCAAGCTGCCGCAATGCTCTTTCAAATCCCTTTCCCGCCCCCCTTCCCTTTCTCTTGGCAACTCTAAAAAGACCATAGAAAATATTTTATGAGTTGACGGAGGGATCATCTATCTCCATTCAACAACACAGTCCTTTCAACAGTTCCAAAAAGGCTTCACACCTCATTGCACCACTCAGGTGACCCTCCAAGTGGCCTCAATGACCCTCTGAAAGGATGCAAATGACCAGCTGTCTGTAAGGAGTATAGATCCTTCCCTTTCCCACCACCCAGGTAGAACTGAAGAAACTTCTTGGATGAGAAGCAAAATGTCTTCAAAAGAAAAACGAGAAAGTCCAGCAGCCTCTTGGGAAAAAAAGCACCTTTGGGACAAAACATCAGTTGCACATCACACGCACACGCACACACACACAGAGGAAGGACGTAAATATAAAATTCTCACAAGGGAAATACGCAGCATGCAGGCTAGTATTGCAGGTGGTCCTCAATTTATCCCCCAGTCAGTAAGCAAGCATTCAAAGTTACAATGGATGTATGGGGGCAGGAGACTTATGACCTGGATTCCAACAGCTGGGAGGTGGAACAACTTGCCTTCAGAAGTTATGGGTACTTCATCACTGGAGAACACACTGAACTTAAGGACAGACTGGACAGCTACTTGTGTCTGAAATGGCATAGTGTCCCCTGCTTGAGCCAGGGCATTGGACTAGAAGACCTCTAAGGTCCCTTCCAGCTCTATTCTGATTGGTTTTCAGAAGCCAGAAAGAGGAAAAGGAGATTCTTAAAATCCAAGCTGGGTGGAAAGAAAAAAAACCCAACTCTCCTCTGCTATGCATCTCAAATGACCTTTTGTGACAAGAAGCCAATTCTTGGGGAGTCCCAGAAAGTAGCGCTTCTCATTCCAGCAACATATACTCACTCATCATTCTGTGTTGTCTCAGCACTTTAATGAAGTCAAAGGTGTTAAATCCCAGGAGCAGAACCAGCTGGTTTTCACATTCTCGGTCATCGCTGGCCGTCTGGGGAAGGAAGCAAGGAAAACGGAGAGAGCTGGCTGTCAGTTTGAAACAATTTCATCTTATATGGATGATGAGTGAGAACTCGAATGGTAGAAGGGCAAACAGAGGCACAGGGCAGTCAGGAAAACAAAACATAGGGGGCTGCCTTTGACTGGCAGGTGCCCTTCAGGAGTTTGAAGCCAGCCTTCTTTGGAGATACCACGTTGCATTTGGGTCTTCCGAATTGCAAACTGGGCTTCCCTGTATAAATACAAGTCTATGGAACTGATAGAATATTTGTGGCTCAGGGTTAAAATGAGGAATCTGAGCTTGATTGTTTCATTATTTCAATACCCAAACAGGTAACATCATCTGTTAGGGATAACATTGTTTTTACCCTAACTGGTTTAGGTAAAATAATAAATAAGTAATCATGGTTTGTAAGTTAAAGTATCTGTAACTTTAACTGCGGGAAAGTGATTAGGGGAGTGGTTATGAAAACTCCTTAAAAGAAGCAAGCCTGCAGCGTGCTCGCTCTCTGGCTTTGATGATTCCTAATTACTGCTTGGAAGACTGCATTGCTCGCACGGGAGAGAGAACAAAGGACTGATTTGTAAGTGAACTGACCCAGGATATTCTACATGGACTTTGCTAATTGAACCCAGGCTTAACATCATCAATGCAAAAGAGAGTGGGATTTGTAGAAAGGTGGTGGTGGTGGAGGAGGAGGAGGAGAAGGAGTGAGGGGTCCTTGGTGCTCTCTGAGCTTGTTTTCTTGCAGACATTTCATTACCCAACTAGGTAACATCATCAGCACTACAAGAAAATGGAATTTGCTCTTGGTTCCTTGAATACTCCCACCAATACTGGCAGTGCAAGTCGTTAGTATGACAAACAGAAGTCAAACAACAACTCCCTTCTAGCACTGAGGATGTTACCTAGCTGGGTAATGAAACATCTAAGAAAACAACTAAGCTCAGAGTAACCCCAAGGCCCTCATAAATCTGTAGAGCCCAGGTATACCAGATGGGAAGAAGAATGAAGGTAAAGAAGCCAAAAGACAGAGCTTTTCCCCAAGAGCTTTCCTGCTTCTCATTTCAGGCACCAGAGATTGAGAAATTGGTGTTGTACTTCAGCAAAAAGACAAGAGAAAAGTTCCTTCCTCTTTAAGGGTTTCAAAGAATTGGATCTTTTTCCATAGGCACGTTTGTGAAAGATGTGTCGGATGGTATAAATATACATAACTTATTTTATTTATCAAATTAATCTAGCCAAAGGCACTTTCAGACACTAAAATGCTGTGTGAAACATTAGAATAATCAATAATCAATAACCTTACATTTAACCCTACAATTAACACTGAATGAAACGAGAGGGAGGGAGCCAGGTGAGCCACAGGATAAAAGGTGGGGTGTTCTCTGTTCCATCAGACACCACTGATGTGCCACACCGCCATTAGAGTCCCAAGCTAGTTGGCACAGCCAGGTCTTCCAAGGCCTTTCAGGTGGCCAAGAGGGACAGAACTGACTTTTTTTGGGGGGGAGGGACAAGATGTTCCAGAGCAGGGGTCTCCCACCATGGCCACTTTAAGACTTGGGGATTTTTAGAAGTTGAATTCCCCAAGTCTTAAATTGGCCAAGGTAGGAGACCCCTGTTCCAGAGGACGGCAGCCACAGCAGGGAAGGNCCCCCCCCCCCCCCCAAAAAAAAAAAAGCAGGATCAGGATCAGAGCACCAAGATCAAACATGCAAGCAAGCACACCTTCAGGATTTCCAGCACTTCGTCGGCCTTCTTTTGGGAGACAATGGCATCATCATAGAAACGGCTCAGTTGGCGTTGCAGCCAAAAGGCATCGATGTCCCTGGGATGCAGATCTTTCTTCTTGGAGCACATCAGTTCCCCTGAAGCCACCAGCTGGGGAAAAATGCCAGGACTTGCACCCACACACACACACACACCCCGAAGCCCAAAGGCGACACTAGGAATACGTAGCCTCTCTCATTCTTCCTGAAATTAGAAAGCACTTACAGCAAGGGTCTCCAACCTTGGCCACTTTAAGCCTGGCGGACTTCAACTCCCAGAATTCCCCAGCCAGCGTTGGGAGTTGAAGTCCGCCAGGCTTAAAGTGGCTGTCATCCCCCCCCCCAACCGTAGTCTGATTCTGAAGAGGAAGATGAGCAGCTGACAGGGAGTGGGAGTGTGGCACCGCTGGCTGTAGAGGAAACTGAGGAACGGCAAAGTCCGGCTGGGCAGAGCAGGGGAGAGCTAGAATAATGGAGAGGGAGTTCAGAGGAAGACCCAGGCCCACCCTCTCTTCATCCTAAGGCATGCAAGGAAGAATGGAGAAGAGAGCAAAGTGGGTTGTGTGGCTTACTGGGAAGGAAAGGGCCCTGATTCCCTTCATTAGCCAAATCTGGGAATGAAAGTTTAAAAGAGATGCAAGCTGACTGCATAGCAAACATGAGTTTATCTTGTGTTGACTGCTTATCTGTGTTCCCAACTGTGTTACTGCTGTGCCTTCACGTCTGGAATGGCCAAGGTTGGAGACCCCTGCACTACAAGGCATCTTTGAACGCAGATATAAAATTACAATGGAAATATTGGATTCCGTTGTGATCGTGGACTACCTACACTGACCTACATACTTAGGAACAACTGATTCTCAAGTTATTCAAAACCTTTCCTCCTGGCCAGGATTTTTCCAGGAAAACGTACAAGGTGGCTAGTCTCCAATGTAATCAAACTAATTTTTGATTTTATTTATTTTTTTAAACCAAAAGGCCTCATTTTCGCAGGGACTCACATTAGCCGAGAGGGTGCAGCGTACGATGGCTTCATCGCCTTCCAGGTCTTCATCAGATGCTTCATCCCGAACTTCGCCGTAGACATCCTCATCGCCTTCCTGTTGGTTTACAACGGCTCTTTTTTACTTAAAATAGCCCCTTCATGAGTCAATGTTGTTAGGAGGTCAAGCCTGAGATTGGTTAGGTGGTGGATTGGGTTATACCTGGGTTATTCATATAAATTCAGTTTGACACAGTTGGGAGCTGAAGCCAGGGGGAGAGCTGAGGTGGATGGATAACATAGCTGGACAAATAACATAGCTGGTCAATGGGTCAGCTGCGTTCCAATGGTTGCTTGGCCAGAGGAAGGAGAAGTGAAGCTGCCAGGAAACCATTTCACATCCTGGTTGGACAAGGTGACATATTGTTTTGGAAAATTGAGAAAATTCTAGTTATAGTGATGTGGAAAGTTGGGAAAGTTTCAATACTGGCTTTCCACTAGTCCAGAGGTCTCCAAACTTGGCAACTTTAAGACTTGTGGACTTCAACTCCCAGAATTCTCCAGCCAGCAATGGAGAATTCTGGGAGTTTGGAGACCTCTGCACTAGTTAGTGCCAAAATGATGTACTTTAATAAACTTGTTATTTGAGGAATTGCAATGCCTCGGAGTTCCTTGTTTTATGATGGTTACATTGCTTGGAACCTGACATAGGATTTCTCTCCTGACATTCTACAGCAGAGGTCCCCAACTTTTCTGGGTTGGGGGCCCAGAGGGAGGGGAGCAGGGGGTTTTATGCATGGGCCAGTCATGCAGTTAGTGGGTCATGGCTTAGGCTGAGGACTCTGTTCTACAGCACAGGAGCCTCCATGCTCACCTCTTCGTCGGACTCGAACTGTACATTCACTCCGTAAGTCTCATCAATGTTGTCATCTGCAAAGGAGAGCAAAAGGTTTCGGTGAGAAGCAGGGAGAGACAGTCCTCCCTTTAGAACCATGACTTTTCATGACCGTAAGTTACGACATTGGAAAAAAGGCTATTTTACAAAATTCACACCACGCAAAGGCTTTTGGATGTGAAGCTCATCCTTCCTTTCTCAGCTGGAGCTTCTGCAAAGCTCCCAGCCATCCCAATGCAACAACTAAGGTTGCTAGAAGTGTCCCATGATCAAACTTAGCAACCCAAACCATAGCCCAATTCTTAAATGCTTTTCAAACCTTGTAGCTCTCACGATGAAATCACCAAAATGTTATACATCCAAACTAGGTTGGGTTGTTGCTCTGTGTCATATATGTGGGTGTGTGCATAAATATTGTATTTTATTTTGTCATGGTTATGTAGTGTATATTGGAGGTGGAGACCCTTTGAAAGCTGCATGCAACAGAATTTATTTTAATGCATGCCAATTAGTGTATGTTCAAAGTGACAATACAGTTACTCCAAGTCTAAAATCTTCTAAGATTTAACCATCTTGGAAATATCCCTGACCCTCGGCAGAGAACGATAAGGCAAACAGAATTTGTCCATGCAGCCTCTCATCACTGATCAAATCAAGAAAACCAGAAAAACCACAAAAATCAGACTGTACTGTAAGCTCCCCCCCCCCCCCNAATCAGACTGTACTGTAAGCCCCCCCCCCCCAGTCCTAATTCGGAGAGCAAAAGCTGAAAGGAACCAAGGCCGCAGATTATACCCATATTCTGGATCTCCTTGTCTCCGCCATAATCTGTGATCTTCTTGCCCAGGTTAACCAGGACGTGGTAACGGGTATCATCCGTCTGGCCCAGCAAGAGGTCGATCTCTTTTCGCCGTTCCTTGTCTCGTAGCTTTTCATTTTTCAGGACAGCCAGCACTTCATCAGCAGCTCCGCAGAGGATGTCTCGAGGCTGCAAATTATATACATATATGTATACACACACACACACACATATATATATATGTGCTTCTGTATTGTGTTCATCTGTGAGTCAGACTTTTATAGTTGTTTCAGTTGACTCACAGTCTGACTCACAGACGAACCCGGGACTCATTTGTGGGACTGCATGCATCTCTATTTGCGCATGCATTGAACAAAGTCACTTTATGGGATCCAGGAGGGTTCTTTGGCGTCCTTTTCTCACCCCCCTCTGCCCCCAAAACACAGTTATTCTCCACACCGCAGGCCTTTAGGAATTAAGAGCTGGCTGCTTTCTTGAGCCTTTGATTAAGTATACTCCATTTTAGTTCTGTTTGCTCGTTTATTGCCTTAGTTGGTTTTTAATAGAATAGAATACTTTATTGGCCAAGTGTGATTGGACACACAAGGAATTTGTCTTGATGCAAATGCTCTCAGTGTACATAAGGGAAAAGATACATTTGTCGAGAGTCAAGAATCATAAGGTATAACACTTCATAATAGTCATAAGGTACAATAAGCAATCGTTTTCTATTCATTCTTAATATGTTTTCATTTGATAACTGTTTTATTATTTTGCATGCTATGCTGTCTGAGCCATAAACATGTTTCAGAAAGCGATAATAAGCATTTGTGGAAACACAACATAATTGGAAACAATTCTTTGAGAATACTTCAGCTACACCCCTGAACGATCACGGTTAAAAAAAAAAAATCCAAAGTCAGTTCAAACATCTCAGCAGGGCTATTGGGGAAAGAAAGGCTGAATTAAGTTATCCAGAAAAAGATAACAATAATGAGGCACCAGCTTGTTTTCTTTAGTACAGCATATAAAAATTCAACATCTCAAGAATACAAAAAAAAAGTGGATTTCCCAAACACTACATTAAGCTCCTAGTTTCTACACTGAACCAAATGACATGTTCATTTTACTCAGTGGACAGAAACAGCAAAAAATAAAACAGCTGATCATCTTGAAGTGTTAAGGTATCTCTGTTTTATTTCTTAAAATGTATTGGCCATTCAATTCCAGTGGACTCTGCAGAAATGATAAAGAGCTTCACAAACCTATCTGTGTTTCTACACAAGAGCTCAATTGTGGTCTCCTATAGCTTTTGCACAAAAATGCAAATGCTGGGTACAAAGTCAGGTAATTATGAAATCTCAGGCAGGACAAATGCAGCACCTGTTTTTCACTCACCTGATCACCCAGAGCTGCCTGAATGAAGCTCAATAAAACTTCATAGGTTTCCCGAGTCTCCTTCGTTTTGGGTTTATAGATAATTCCTACCATCTCATCAATACCCTCGGAAAGCAGGGTGTAGCCTTTCATCTTGTTTATGTCATGCCTGTCTTCATCACGTTTGCGCCTCCTAGGAAACCAGGAGGAAGATTAGCTAACAGCCAGAAAAGACACAAGAAAAATCTATCTAATGGAGAGTCAAGAAAGCTCTTTCTGAGGATTTATATAAGACACAAATGTGTATTTTTTCTCTGTCTAGATTAAAATTATTCTGATATGGACAGCATTTTAATTGCATTCAGCCCAGGATCCTCCTTTAGAACTGCTCAGTAACTAGAAATCCATCTCTTTAAATTATCCACCCTTTCTCCCCCTCAGACACACCCATTTTCTTTTGGTAACAATATTCTTATAAGCTATCGAGAAGTTGAAAATCTGCTCACTTTTGTATTAGATTATCCTAATAAAAGTATCATCCAGCTATGTTTTATGACAAAAATATACATGAATTAATTCCTTCCTCCATTAACCAATCTGTGATTTTTTTTCTAAATACAGAAATTTTCTTTACCCACTAATGGGATTGCTGGTACCCCGATTATTCTACTTGGCAGTGATCTTGTGTCAATGTATTTCAAGATTATGAAATCCGATCTCTGAGATCACCAACCCTCGTCATCTCGAAGCACAATAACAACCACAATAACAACCTTCAGAGGAACATTCTCATTAGCTTGTCTTTATCTCTGTTTACAATTTTCTCTGCCCCAGGCCTCAACTTCTATCAATTCATACTGCTTAATCAGAATTGCTTTTTTACAGCATCTTCAACATCAACCTCTAGTTGAATCTTGGAGAGTGAGATGAAATAGACTCAAAGGTGCTTTTCCAGGAGGTAACTGGACTTTCTTGTTTTTGTTTTGAAGATGTTTTGCTTCTCATCCAAGAAGCTTCTTCAGCTCTGACAGGATAGTGGGGAAAGCAAGCTCCTGTCAGAGCTGAAAAAGCTTCTTGGATGGGATGAGAAGCAAAATGTCTTCAAAACAAAAAACAAGAAAATCCAAGTTGCCTCCTGAAAAAGCACCTTTGGGACAGCCATGGCCAGGATGACTGAGAATCTCTACAGATCTCTAGAAGTTTTCCAGAAGATGACATGGAAACATTTAATATTCTGATCAACTGAACATGCAGTTCTGGCACATCAGTGTGCAATAGAAACCTCAGTATCATAAGCAGAAGATGCAATGAGCGTGTCAGATCCATCCCACTCTGGAATTCACTCAAGTATGATATTAATAGGCAACAAGCACGTAATTCTTTGCTTACTTTGCTCTTCTTTCTTCCTGCATCTGGGGTTTGGTTCTTTGGGCCTTATCACCCATGCGGGTGCCCTCCAGCTTCCCAACCAACGATAAGACCTCTCCTGTGGGCTCATCGCGTCTGGTCCGGTCAATCAGAGACCGGTCAGCTTGAAGCACAAGATTAGAGTTCTGAAAGAATTGCCACAGAGACAGACAAGAGAAAGGAGGAAAAGAGAGAGATCAGCAAGGCGGTAATGGCTATACAACAACTGATTTCAAACATTTCTTGCTTAATCTTTGGAGTCAGGCAAGCACCTAAACGGATTACATTATAATTTAATGAAAGGCACATTTTTCTATCGTTGCCCTGAAATTAGTTCATTGCCACTGAATCACAAGCGCTGGCAGTAGGTTATGACTGTGTATTTTTCAAAGCTGGCAACTTTAAGAAGGGGTTGAAATTTCAAAACATCAGCTTAGGAGATTGGGTTCCATCTCAGGCTCAGGCAAAGTTTCTGAACACAATTGATCCATATAATCTTAGATTTAGAATAACTTTATTGTCACTTGAATGAACACTAATCAGTACACAGTAAAATGAAATTCCATTACATTCAGCTCACAAAGGGCCACCACCTCCAATATTCTATTGTATATTCTATTCTATTCAATTCTATATTCTGTTCTATTTCTATCCTATATTCTAGTCTATATTTTATTTTCATATATAAAGATATATAGACTATATTCTAGTCTAATATATATATAGACTATATATATATAATATATAATATATATAGACTATATTCTAGTCTATATTTTATGTTGTATTCTATTTCCATTCTATATTCTGTTCTATTTCTACCCTATATTCTATGTTGTATTCTATTCAATTCTATATTCTCTTCTATTTCTTTTCTATATTCTAGTCTATATTGTATATTCTATATTGTATTCTATTTCCATTCTATTTTTTACTCGCTCTATACTTGTGCTTCAATACGAAACTATGTGGTCGGCTTTAGTTTTTGGGGAGGAAAATAAGGAGGACAAAAATTCAGCCTCTGCCTTCCAAAGCTGGCTGGGGAATTCTGGGAGTTGAAGTCCTCCAGGCTTAAAGGGGCCCAGGTTGGCGACCCCTGGCCTAGAAGATCTCCTTCTCCCCCCCCCCCAGGGCCCCCTTCTCTAGGCCCCGACTGCTTGGAGGAATCCCCCCCCCCAGAAGAGAGAGGACCGGCCAGGCTTCCCTCCAGGTGCCTGGAGCCACCTCGGGTTCTTCATTCCCAGGCCTGGACTTCCCAAGCCGGCTCCCTCGATCCCCCTTCCGCAGGGCCCAAGGAGGAGGAGGAGACTCGAGCCCGGGACAGGACCACGAAAGCGGCGCTCTGCTACCCCGGCCCCGCACTCACCGCCTTGTATTCGTACTGCAGGCTCCGGGCGGTCACGTCCGCCATGGCGGCGGCGGCGGCGGCGGCTCTCCGGGGGGCCCCGGCCGCTGCTTCGTCCTCCGCCCCGGCTCGGCTGGGCCTTTCTCCGGCTGCTCCGGATCTCTCTCTTCCCGGGCAACGCTCCCCACACGCACAGACGGAAGACAAAAAAAGGGGGGGGGGAAGAACTACTTTTCGGATCTTCCGGTTCCGGGTCAGTTCCGGTAGTTCTTCCTCTTTTTTCAAGGCTTGTTCTGGCGCCCGGAAGGAGGAGAGCGAGACTGAAGGTTCCCTAGAGGGGACGTACTTTGGCACGCGCGCTAGACGTGCGGGTTTCTTTTCGACTTCGGCTCTGTGCTTCGACCCGCTCTGCAAGGGACGGCGGGGATGGCGGCGATAAAAGGAATAACGGAGCGGGAAGGGGCCCGAACATGGCGGACAAATTATTCTCCAATCTTTTAAATGATGGAGCGCCCGCAACGATTCCCCAGGGAGGGAAAGGAGGAGAAATAGGGATATAGAACTTAGAATAGGAGACAGNCCGCAACGATTCCCCAGGGAGGGAAAGGAGGAGAAATAGGGATATAGAACTTAGAATAGGAGACAGAATAGAAGAGGAATAGGAATGGAATAAAGAATAGAATAGAATGAAATCAAGAATAGAATAGAATAAAGAGTAAAGAATAGAATATAGAATAGAATAAATAGAAGAGACAGAATAAAACAGGAATAGAATAAACTAGCACAGATTAAACAATAGAATAAAGAATGGAATGGAATATAGAATAGAATAAGGATATAATAAAGAATATAATGTAGAACAGGAGATAGAATAGAATGGAATAAAGAATCGAATAGAAATAGTATAGAATAGGAAGGGACCTTGGAGGTCTTCTAGTCCAACCCCCTCCTCAAGTAGGAGGTCCTATTCCCTTCCAGACAAGTGGCTGGCCAGTCTCTTCTTAAAAGCCTCGAGTGATGGAAACACCCTCAATTTCTGGTGGCCAGCAGTTCCACCGGTGAATTGTTCTGAATCCAATAACTGGACAATTGTTAAGAACCAAGAATCCTGAGTGACTGTTAAATTGTCCAATTTATTCACATCCACTTTTTTTTTTTAAGGGCATTTGACATCATAATGGCTGTAGAGCTGCAGTTGCTTTTGGAAGAAACATACTGACAGGGTGCAAATATTGTCAACAGTAAAAAAAAGAGCTGAATCTTGTGAGAAAACCCATTAATGATCTGAAAAGTGCATCCACCCTTTGACAGGGGCTGCAGCCTGTCTCTGCAAGCTGATCTGTGTTCTTGCTCAGGTGCGATGTTTGATTCTCCCAGTTGGGCAACCAAGCATGGAGAAGATCATGATCTTGATGAAGTTCTTTGAGGACATGTCACACTGACCTCTTCCAAGTGAACGGAGGAGGGCAAGGTCTGTTTATATGTGTACCATGGTCCCACCACTTCCTTTGTAGTGGGACTAAAATATATTCCTAGCATTCTGTCAAGAGACTCTGTTCCAGGAGGCTGATGACTTGTTTACGCCAAGAGATATTTTTAGATCTAACCAAAAGACCTCAGTTCACCAGTAGCTGGAATGAACCAGAAGACCCTTTGCCGCTCTATAACGTGTCCTTCTTACAACGAATACCATTGACCTAAAAAAAGAAAAAAACCTACAACCAAGACCATGCCCCAAATAGTCATAGTCTTTATATTTGGAAAAATCAGATCTGGAATTTATGCAAGGGGATTAAATGGGGTCTCCTTTGTCTTCCCTGCCTGTCCATTTGTTCAGCTATGTCAGGGGCCTCCAGACTTGACAACTTCAAGACTTGTGGACTTCCAATTCCTGCTGGCTGGGGAATTCTGGGAGTTGAAGTCTATATAAGTCTTGAAGTTTTCGAGTATGGAGACCTCTGAGCTCCATGGATCTTTCTGCAAGGCTTAGTTGTGTGGCAAGCATAGATCCAAATGGGGAGTCTTAATTTTGAGGGTATTTAAAGGTGAGTTACAATGTGCAGGAATGATCACTCAACGTTCCTCCTCTGGACCAATTTCCCCAGCTCAAATCTTGTAACTCTCAACCTTTTTGTGTTCTGAACTAGGCTTCCCAAAATCATGAAGCAGACTCCTCATCCTGACAAAACCCCTTTTATTTAGGCTAATGTGAATTCCTCTCATTCACATCCAGCTAAATCCTGACAAACAGTTTTTCAAGAGATTGCACCTTTTCAAGCTGGGAGAATTGTCAGGCTGATAGCTTCCAAACGCCACGCTGTAGCAGAGAATACTTGCCAACAAGTCAGAAACAGATCTTCACCCTCATTAAATGAACTAATTATCTCCTGCAAACACCATTCCCTTTTGCTCCTCTTTATTCCCTATGGGAGGGGCCATTCACCGTCCACCTGTACCTTTACTCCGGAGTCAACCCTTGTTCCTTAACTGTTCCCTTCTCCTGGCAGCTCTGTGCATGTGCACACTGGGAACAGGCTCCAGCTTGTTCTTCTGCCTCACTGATGTCCGATTCCAAAGGCAGCCGATAACTGTCGGACAGACCTGGCCCCATCTCTGCCTCCAATGCACAGCCCTTGTCAGAGCCCTCCAGACTCCAGGACTGGCCCAGGTTCCTCCCCAACCTCCTCACTGTCCAAGTCTGCCGCCAGCTTTGCTGGCTGCTGGTGGGCCACAACATTTTCTTCCCCAGAAACACACAATAAGAATTGTTGTTTGGTCTCCCTTCCTCAAAGGGGCGGCTAAATAAAACATCCCCATCTCCCCCTGTGAATTCACTGTGGGAAATTCCAAATGTCTGCAGGCACATTTTATTTATTTTTTTAGAAAAAATTTTTTATCTGTGACCCACTCCTTAAATGTCTCCGGTTACAATAAAAATATTATACAGTTAAACTTTATATAGATAGATGATAGAGATGAAATAGGTGGGGAATGGATGGATGGATGGATGGATGTAGATAGATGACATGGATGGATGATAGAAAGTAGATGGATGGGTGGATGGACAGATTATAGAAAGATAGAGATAGATAAATAGAAAATAGAGATAAGAGATAGAGATGAGATAAGATTATAAAATAGAGATGAGATAAGATTAGATAGGTAGATAGAAAATAGAGATGGATAAGAGATTAGAAAGAAAATGATGGATGGATGGATAATAGAAAAATAGAGATAAGAGATAGATGAGAGAGATAAATAGATAGAAAATAGAGACTGATAAAATAAGAGATTAGATATGAGATGATAGATGGATGATAGAAAAATAGAGATAGATGATAGAATAGATAGAAAGATAGATAGAAAGATAAAGATAGATGAGAGATAGATAGAGATAAAGGGTGAACTATCACAAATCCTAAAACAGCAGTAAACATTTCGGGAAAATAACTATGGGCTTATAGTTGGAGGAGAGCTTGTTTCAACTTCCGTGGAGGCAAAGGTTGCCTTCTGCGATTGTGAATTCCACTCGCTGGCGACACGCTGAGTGAAGAAGTATCTCCTTTTATTAGTTCTAAATTTATCAGCCGCACTTCCAGATGGATTAGGCAAAAAGGACAGATAGTTAAAAGGTCTCCAGATAGTTTTCAAGGACATTCTTCATTTGGAAGGGCAGCAGAATTCGTAGTTGAGAGGCAAGTTAGACGTGATGTGGGGTGGGCTTAGCTTAAGGTATCTGGAGGGCATCTGGAGGGGAAGGGCGGATTAAGGGGATTAAAAAAATAGAGCTTCCATCTGACACGTTCATCTCGTAGAGAAGGAAGACCCTCTGAAATACATCCGCCGGATAGAAGAGGAAGGAGAAAATAGGTTGCAATGCTGTCTCTAGCTTTTTAGTTATTTGCAATAGATTGCAAAAAAAAAAGCAGCCCAGTTTTCAGAAGACTCCTGAGCTGATAAAATGACAAGCAGTCCTTGACTTATAACAGTTCCTTTAGTGATGGTTCAAAGTTACAATGGCCCTGCGGGGAAAATGTGAATTATGACCCCTTTTCCCATTTATGACTTGGATCTCTCAGGATAAACAAGATTGTTAAATTTTCTGAAATGGAAGAGGCCATAAAGCAGCGAAAGGAAAGGGAAGGCTTTCTTAGCCCTCCATCAACTTTGGAGCTGCAGGATTGATGGATGGCAAAAGGCTCAGACTGGGAGGATGAAACTCAGACTGAACAGCAGAATAACAGCTGGAAGGGAACCTTGGAGGTCTTCTAGTCAAGCTTCCTGCTCAATACCATTTCAGACAAGTGGCTGTCCAGTCTCTTCTTAGAAACTTCCAGTGAAGAAGCACCCACAATTTCTGGTGGCAAGTTGTTCCACTGGTTGATTGTCCTCACAACATTAGGAAGTGTCTTTTTAATTCCAAGTTGCTTCTCTCCTTGAGTAGTTTCCATCCGTTGTTTCTTGCTTTGCCTTCTGGTGCTTTGGAAAACAGGTTGACACCCTCTTGTTTGTGGCAACCTCTCAAGTGCTAAGTGCTGTTGCTATTTTTCTTTCTTTCCTTCCTTCCTTCCTTCCTTCCTTCCTTCCTTCCTTCCTTCCTTCCTTCCTTCCTTCCTTCCCAGTGGTTATAATGTAGTATTGCGGGCTAACTCTGCCCACTGCCAGTAGTTTGACTCAAGGTTGACTCAGCCTTCTGTTCTTCCGAGGTGGGTAAAACGAGGACCCAGATTGTTGGGGGCAAGAGGCTGACTCTGTAAACCACTTAGAGAGGGCTGTGAAGCTCTGTGAAGCAGTATATAAGTACAAGTGTCTGTCTACTGTCTGTCTAGTGGTATAGGGGAGTGGGCCAACACAAGAGGAGAGCAGGGAGGTCTAATTCCTTTTCACGACCCTGACCTGGAATTTTCTGGGCATCCAGGAGGGGAAACTGAGGTTAATAGAGTTGTAGAGATTAATGAAGATGAATAGAGCTCCAACTAGCTGCCTCCATAGGTCTATTCTCCAACTCGCCTTCCTGTTTCTAGTGCTTACTCCCTGAGTTGAACTGAGGCTGTTATGGCTATACTGGCTGAGGATGAGAGGAGTTGTAATACAACACCCATGGGGTTGGCCAAGTTGAAGAAGTCTGCTTTGGTAGAGATGAGGTTTGGGGGGTTTTCCCCCTCTTCCTCTTTTATTTTTTATTTCTTTGAGAGCTTCTGCTTTGATGAGTAAAAAGAGATGTTTTCCCCCCTCGAAACATCTGATCCTGTCATCTTTCCAGGATCATTATTATTAATTGATTAATTTCAACCACCTCGGGTATCCAACCCTGAACGGTTCAGATAAAATTAGACTACATTTGGTTGCTTTGTAGCCTTCAACCAAAGCAAGATCCAGGCTAAGAAAATACTTGATGCGGACGTGGTCTTCAGAAAGGAGACTTGAAGTGGCTTTTAAAATTTACTTGTACGGAGGCCACTGGGAGGATTCTTAATGGGATACAGTTCTGATCATCTCTCCACCTGCAACCCAGTGTCACACCGGCCTGTCCAGGTGATACTGGCTGGAGCTGGGGCTGATGGTCTGGGCGGCGCCATAACTGAGAGCGGATTGTGGCTGTTTTGCTCTGAGTCTCAATCCCGCCAGGCTTGAGTTGCAGGGGTCCCTGTACATGTAGGGTGAAGGGGCACCAGGCCCATACATAGAACCTGAGTGCCCGGGAGGACTTGCCAGGCTGTTGAAGTTGTCCAGAGACGGGACTCCGGGCAGAGAAGCTCCCGAGGCTGCTGGGAAGACATTCTGGGGCATGAAAGAATTGAGGTTGATGGAGTTGAAGAGCTGGAAGCCTTTGCCGTGGATAGGGCTGCTGTGTAGCCCCTTGGGAGTCCAGGTATTATAGGCATAGGTCGGATAGAGGTCATCGTAAGGGTTTCCGGTCATCCCGTTAAGCTGGGACCCAAAGGCTCCTTTGCAAAGCTCCGTTTGCTGATGGCGCTCCTTTTTCCGCCACTTGGCTCTTCGGTTCTTGAACCAAACCTTGAAAGAAAAGAGACAGGTAAGGAGAGGGGGGGGAAACATGTCAGTCAGTGTTCCAACTAACTAACTCGAAAACCAATAAACTCAGAAATATAAATTTCCTTAAAGTTCCATTTTATGAGAGTTGTCATATTGGCACAACTGGGACTGGAGGCTAAAAGCTATGAAGAACAATTGCAGGAACTGGGCCTGGCTAGTCTTGGGAAGAGAAGAAGGACCAGGGGAGACAGGAGAGCAGGCTTCCAATATTGGAGGGGCTGCCACAGAGGAGGAGGGGGCCAAGCTATTCTCCAAGGCACCCAAAGGCCAGAGAAGGAATAATGGATGGAAACTGAACAAGGAGAGATTCAACCTGGAAATAAGGAGGAATTTTCTGACAGTGAGAACAATCAACCGGTCGAACAGAAGTTGTGGGAGCTTCATCCCTGGAGGCTTTGAAGAAGAGACTGGACTGCCATCTATCAGAAATGGTGTAGGGTCTCCTGCTTGGGCAGGGGGTTGGACTAGATGATCTACAAGATCCCTTCCAACTCTGATTATCTGAAAAATAATTTGAATTTCTTGATCCAAATAGTTCCTGCCCTGCAGGTCCTATGAACATATTTTGAACAAGGACATGCCTTCATATTTTTTTCCACAACTAATACAATTGTTGGCTGAGCACGAACAAAAAATAGCCAGAGAAATGGTTTAAGTCTGGGAAACAAGGCCCTTGTCAGTCCATTGGGGTGCTGATTGACCCCTAGCCCACCAGGTACTTAGGAGCCAAGGGTACAGGGACACAAGGAAACAGCAAGTAACGACTTAATAGCTGGTCATCCATGCCCTAATTAACAACTAAAAGCCCATACCACCAGGCACCATATAAATACAACATGTAAAACAACCAAGTGCAGGGGTTCCAACTGGATTGTGAGAAGATATCTCACTCATTGTGAGATGATATTCCAGCCCGGCCCCCCAAAAAAATTGGGTTTAGAAGTTTCAAAATTATAGTATACCTGTATAGCTCGCGGGATACCCGTGCTTTGTGACAAAACAAAGAAATAAACAGAGAAATCTGTTTATGATCCATTGGCTCAGTGCTGGTTGGTGATTGAAACACATAAGGGAATATCACTCCCACCTCCTGGAGTCCATAAGCAGTTCCATAGGTGGAAGGCGTAGACACTTTGGTGAGACCCACGTTTAGTGCTATAAGGAGCCCCAGGCTGCTCCTGAGTGAAGGAGTGGAACATCTGCCTGTTTGAACTGAGGTAACGGAATGTGAGGCAACTGGCGGTTGGAGCAGAGTTCTTTTCAGGTGGGGAAGGGGAGTAGAACTCCTTAGCATCAGAGCGTGTTAATTGCTGTATAAGAAATAATAATGAAATACTAATGATCCAATGGTCATTTCGAAAAATCCTTTCTTTGCAAGCACCTGGAAGTCAAGAGGAACATATGTGCCAAATTTCAAGTTTGTAGGCTTTACAGTTCTGGAGATTTCATGATGAGTGTATGGTACTTGGCATATATATATGTTATATGCATGTAATTATTTATGTTTTTAAGGGGCTGTGGGAATATATGAGAAGTGTTTTAGGGGTGCAGGGTACAGAAAAGGTTGTGAACTCCTGGGCTGGTGCTCACATTCTAGAGACTGAAGTTCCCTGAAGATGGGCTCCAGCAAGAGCCTTGGAAGAATAAACCTTTTCTCCCGGGAACCGATTCAGACTGTATCTCACAAGCACTTGTCCTGAGAGACGTGTATTTACTGACATTTGCAAAATACATCTATGAATGCTTTTAGTTTGTCCCATTCTCCATGCTTCCATAGAGGAATGCGTGAACAATCATAGGACATGTGGGGGTGTGTGTGTGTTTTTTTTAAACAAAAAAGAAAAATCAGTGTGTTGCAGCAACAGCACTTAAGCCAGCCTGGAAGCCTCAGATCGGATATATTGTCCCATCATTTCGCAGTGATTTACACCAGTTTTCCTTCCTGTCTTTCCCCTTCTGCTGTCTTCCAGATGCACTGTCACTCAATCCCCCACCCCCAGTTCCAACCAGAATGTGGCCTCAACACAACTGGGATTGGAATGTGCATGGAAAGGCAGAGGAGAAAAACTCTGCACTGCAAAAGTTGTGCCTAGTTTGAAGCCTACTCAATGTCTATGGAGATACTCTATCCTCCAGGTCATGGTTGTCCTAACGGTGCTTTTTCCAGGAGGCAACTGGACTTTCTGGTTTTTCTGGTTTTTCTTCTCATCCAAGGAGCTTCTGTAGTTCTGGACTGGATGGTGGGGAATGGAAGGATTGATACTCCTTGCAGACAGCTGGACATTTGCTGCAATGGCAACTTTAAGACTTGTGAACTTCCACTCCCAGCATTTCTCAGCGAGCCTTGCGGACTGGGGAGTTCTGAGAATTGAAGTCCACAAGTCTCAAAGTTGCAAAGTCTGGAGACCCCAAAGGAAAGCAATTCAACCTTAATTACACAAGGTCTAAGATGAGCTGGAGAATTGTTTTGATAGGTTTTCAAGATTCTGCTACATTGTCCTACTGGCTCTAAAGATCTCTCTTTTGTGAGTTTGCCAACCTCACAAAGGTTGACAATTCCTGAAGAAGTTGGGGTATAACAGAATAACAGAGTTGGAAGGGACTTTGGAGGTCTTCTAGTCCAACCCCCTGCTCAGGCAGGAACCTCTATACCATTTCAGACAAGTGGTTGTCCAAACTCTTCTTTAAAAATTTCCAGTGTTGAAGTATTTACAACCTCTGGAGGCAAGTTGTTCCACTGGTTAATTGTTCTAACTGTCAGGAAATTTCTCCTTAGTTCTAAGTTGCTGCTCTCCTTGATTAGTTTCCACCCATTGCTTCTTGTCCTGCCCTCAGGGGCTTTGGAGAATAGCTTGACTCCCTCAGGCAACCCCTGAGATATCAGAACACTGCGATCATGTCCCCCCAGACCTTCTTTTCATCAAACTAAACATACCCAATTCCTGCAATTGTTCTTCATATGTTTTAGCCTCCAGCCCCCTAACCATCTTTGTTGCTCTTCTCTGCACTCTTTTTTAGATTGTGACAATCAAAGCTTGATGCAGTATTCCAAGTGTGGTCTTACCAAGGCATTATAAACTGATATTAATACTTCAAAGAAAGGTAAGCCAAGAAACTCTGATCTTAGCAATAGTGCTTAGACTTATACAGTATATCACTTCAGTGTTTTTACAGCCCTCTCTAAGCAGTTTACAGAGTCAGCCTCTTGCCCCCAACAATCTGGATCCTCATTTTACCCACCTCAGAAAGAAGGAAGGCTGACTTAACCTGGAGCCTGGTGAGAATCGAACTGCCAAATTGCAGGCAGCCAGCAGTCAGCAGAAGCAGCCTGCAATACCGCACTCTTACCACTGCACCACCGTGGCTCATCTTGCCAAGGTTTGGCTTTCAGGCCACTCCCTTCTTCCATGATACATCACTGGTGTGGCTGAGCAAATTTGAGGAGCCGTTTCCCTTCTTCCCCCCTCCCCATCGCCTCTTTCCACAGGGACCCTCACCCTTATCCTCGGCTCCGTCAGATTGGTCCAGCCTGCTATCTCTTCCCTTGTGCTCATGTCCGGGTAGCGATTTCGCTGAAAAGTAGCCTCCAGCTCCTGCAGCTGCTGGCTGGTGAAATGGGTCCTGTGCCTTCGAGGCTTCTTTTGACCCGTGCTGGCTTCCTCTTCGCCACTGGAATCCGAAGATTTGCCCCGAGAGGTCTCGCCATTTTCTCCTGGAGAGGAGGAGGACAGCAGAATATCATCGAGGAATACGCCCGTAGCAAACAGAACTCTTGAGTCAAGCAGGTTCCTCAACGAGCAAGTTTGTTAGATGTATCATACTGGCACAGACTGGCGAAAACCAGCTCTGAATGTTCCTGCGATTTTCATCCAATTAAAAGTAAAAGTTACTAGTTATTCATGTAAATTACAGCAGCAAGACTCTTGCTTGCCCAAACTTGGAAGTTAAAAGAAATTCCAGACGACAAAGCAATAATAGATAAGGTGTTTCAATGCGCTGAACAAGACAGTTTGACATTAGAATTGAAAGAACGGGACATATCAGAATATTATAAATTGTGGGACAATTTTTATGTATGGAGGGATATGAAAGGAAGTCTGTAAAATGTAAAATAGAATTTAAGACGTAACTGAAATGCAGTACAATAAAGATATGAAACATATTTTTTTTTAAGTAAAAATTTCCCCCAATTCCCCAAACAGACACATATAGTCCAATCAAGGTGCTGGCTGGTTGCTTGGAAACTTCACTCCTCCTCTCTTCAGCCCCCTGTGGGGATGTCCTTGGTTCCCAAGACAAACTATTTTGTTTTGCCTACAAAACCCCACCTCTACTCCCCCTCCCTATCCCTCAGCTCCAGTGTGGCAGCACTGAAGCCTCCAAGATGGCCTTGGTCAATCCAGCTTCAGGGTTGACGCAGGCCCTGGACGCCAGAGAGCTTTCCTGATCTCTTTGAGCAGTCACTAAGCCACCAGTCGTAAGTCAAGGACTACCTGTACAGCAAAGCAATACAATCCCACACCGTCAGATTGTTGCTGGGAATGAGAAGCAACCCCATGGTGGAGAGAGCAGCTCCTCTTGGTTCCCCTTCTCCCAAACTCTTTTCATCCCAGCCAGGCATTGCAACTGATGATGTTACCTAGTTTGGTCATGAAACATCTGCAAGAAAACTTCCAAGCTCAGAGAACATCAAGGACCCTACAATGGCCACCCCCACTCCTCCTCCTCCTCTCCACAAGCCCCACTCCCTTCTAGCACTGATGGTGTTACCAGGTTTGGTCATGAAATGTCTGAAAGAAAATCCACCAAAGAGCACCAAAGACCCCTCATTTCAACTCTGAGTTGCAAATATTCTCTTCTGTCATATTTTAGTTTTACTTTGCAACAATATTCTCATTTTTCTTCCTTCCTCCACTTTGGAGTCAGCTGTTTGGGTTATCTTCTTTGGTTGTTGATGTTGCTTTGTACGCTGTTCTGTGAACCGTTTCAACTCAACCACCAGGAAAGCCACTTTAAACACACGTATGAAGGAGAATCAATCTGCGGGCAACTAGAATGTTTTAAAAAGTTGTTTTCATCAGTAGAGAGCATGGCAGAAATATAGGGACATAGGGAAATATAGGGACCAAGGAGACGAAGGCAGAATTGTTGCTTCTTCTATATTATTTTTTAAAACACCAAAACAGCAAATTGCAAAATAACAAGTATAACCCTATGGCGCACAGAATGTAAATATAATATTTTCCCCATTCCCCTGAATGGCATAACACTTACACAGGCATTTTCTTCTGCTGAACCCCGAAAATTATCAAAATGGGACTCAAGAACAGCAGGCAGCTTTTCTTCCCTGAAGTAAACAAATTCAGGGAAGTTTTGCAGACACAAAAGAAGCTAGTCAGTTCAGCATTAAAGATCTCCAGGAATTGTGAGACTTGACGAAACTGCTGAAATCTTGCAATTAATATTTTAAGCGGTCACCCCTTTCTTACTGAGGATTACCACAGGCCCTCCAACACTTGAATGTTTAGTGAACTTCCCTTTCTTTTCTTCCATAAGAAACACTTTCTGACTCTGGTTCCCTAAATCTACATACATTGGGACCTCGTCTTACACTTTGAGCATATTATGCTAGATGAAGAAAAGCATTTCCCCTTCCATAGGGCAATGCACACTATGGAGCACTGCACACCAGAACTAGACACAAGGACAGTTTTTTTCCAAATGCCATCCCTCTGCTAAACAAATAATCCCCTCAACACTGTCCAACTATTTACAAAGTCTGCACTACTATTACTATTAATCTTCTCATCACTCCTTATCGCCCATCTCCTCCCACGTGGGACTGTATGACTGTAACTTTGTCACTTGTATCCTTACAATTTATATTGACTGTTTCCTAGTATGATTTGATTGCTTATTGTACCTTATGACTATCATTAAGTGTGGTACCTGATGATTCTTGACTCTTGACGAATGTACCTTTTCTTTTTATGTACACTGAGAGCATTTGCACCAAGACAAATTCCTTGTGTGTCCAGTCACACTTGGTCAATAAAGAAATCTATTCTATTCCATCTACATTCTAAAACAATGTTAATGTTGTGGTGGCAGAAAGATGGGATCAAGGAAGGAGCTAAACTTGTTTGACCCGAGGCAACGCTAAGGCAGTGTAAGCATTAGCCATACATCATGGATGATGGGAGCATTTTCCAGCAAGTCTTGGATTCTTTAGTCAGATTTGACTTACCATGATTACAGGATATAGTTTATCTATCTAAAGTGGGGAGAAGGTTGCACATCCTCAAAAGTAGCCCCCTCTCGTGTCAATGGTTTGCAAGATCCCCAAATCAACCTGATTTTTTCCCCAAAACCCCATGCCTTACCACCACTTTCCATGCCGGATGTTCCCAAGGGAGTTTGTGGTTGTACCCCGTTCGCATTTCCATCTGAGGCTTCCAACAATGTTGACATAGTTCCCAAAGACGCAGAAAAAACCAAGCTCTCGTTCCAGTTTGGAGTAGAGGAGGAGAAAGAGAAGGTTGCTCTGTGTGCCACGTGTTGCAAAGGGCCTTCCTGGTGGAAAATCCTGGGGTGGACTGATGGGAAAAGGCTCAAGAGGAAGGGAAAATAAATATGGAAGTAATCTTGAAGAACTCACTTTTACAAAAGAAGAAATGGTCCAGGCTAGAGAACTCTTTCTCAGGAGAGCTTTAGGCGTTTACCCAGTTCTAAAATCTCCAGCAAGGAGGTCCTCTTCACACAACCATTTTTCAAGAGGGCCACTTTCTTCCCAGCAGATCTACATCAAGATCTGGCTGCAGGGTATCCCTCTACCAAAAAGACACTGGCAACATCCTAAGGGTCTCTTTTGCTCTGGAAGTATGACTTCTTTTTCCCTTTCACCTCCCCCCCTTTCCCTCGCATGTTTATTTCCCTTTCCCAGGGCCGATGGGGTTTTTTTGGTTTGGCAGGAAGGAGGGGTGTGGATGTATGTGTGTGTGAGAGAGTGTCTGTGTGTCAAATATCAGGGACAGCTGAGTGCAGCCTAACCAGGTGTCAATCAGCCATGGTCTCCCCAAGCGGGCTGGGGAAGTTGGCCTGAAGTGGGGATGGATGGAAGGATGGCAGCTGAGAGACCACGGTTTTGCTCAGCCTGCTCCGGAGACCAGGCTAAAAATGCATATTTCAGCACCAGTTGCTTGGGGGTGGGGGTGGAGGGATGTTTAACATTTCCTGAGAGTCCAGAGCCCTTCTTACAAGGTCAGATCTGAAAATCTCTCTGATCCCAATTGGAAATCTTCCTTTTCGGATTCTCACTGGGTGGAGATTTGCAGCCATTTCGGTAAATTGAAATGACTGGGGGAAAAGTAACTGACTACCATTTTTAGAAATGGAAATAGAGTAACAGAGCTGGAAGGGACCTTGGAGGTCTTCTAGTCCAACCCCCTGCCTAGGCAGGAAACCCTATACCACTTTGGACAAATGGTTGTCCAATCTCTTCTTAAAAACTTCCAGTGTTGAAGCATTTTCAATCTCTGGAGGCAAGTTGTTCCACTGGTTAATTGTTCTAATTGTCAGGAAATTTCTCCTTAGTTCTTAGTTGCTTCTCCCCTTGATCAGTTTCCATCCGTTGCTTCTTGTCCTGCCCTCAGGGGCTCTGGAGGATAGCTTGACTCCCTTTTCTTTGGGGCAACCTTTGAGATGTTGGACCACTGCTATCATGTCTCTCCTAGTCATTCTTTTCATCAAACTAGACAAAACCCAATTCCTGCAACTGTCCTTCATATGTTTTGGCCTCCAGTCCCCTAATCATCTTTGTTGCTCTTCTCTGCTCTCTTTCCAGAGTCCCAACATCATTTTTACATCGTGGCAACCAAAACTGGATGCAGTCATTTTTCACACAACCGTTGTAGCCTCTCCGTGGTCACATGATCAAAATTCAGGCCCTTGGCAACTGGCATGTACTTATGATGGTTGCAGGGACCTGGGAATCATGTGATTCCCTTTTCCAACCCAGATTGGATCCTGCAACGTTTTCCCAGAGCATGTATATTTGCCTTCTTTCGTGAGAGAGATGGGTGGCTATATGCTTCGATCGGTTTGGCTTTGGGACTCCTTCACCGCACGCAAGGCCAACAACCTCCAAACAATTAAGCCACACGCAACCAGGCACCCCATGAGTACATTGCAAAGAATAACCCAAAGCAGACATTCTGATAGAGAGGTATTCCCTGAGGATGGGCTCCAGCATGAATCTGAAAGCTCCGAAGACTAAACCTCTGGTTCCGGTGACCGACACAAATTTCAGGTTACCCTGAAACCTTTACCTAGGAATATTAAGGATTCTGAAAGGAAGATCTTTGGAGGAATGTTTGTGGTGATGGAGACTGGGAAAAGGAGACTTCTAGAGGTTCAGAGCCGTTCCTGAAGGCAAGGCAGGGAAAAAGTGAGATTAAACTGACAGGAGATAAATTTCAGAAATGGCTGCATAGTTTTCCCAAGGGTCCCTTTTCAAAAGGCAACTGGACTCTCTTTGTTTTTCCTTGAAGACGGTTTCGCTTCTCCAAATGTCTCCAAAGGAAAATCAAGAATCTCCAGTTGCCTTTTGAAAAAGGACCCTTTGGGGTTCAATCACGACCTGGATGAGACTCTCCATAGACGTCTGGCTACCTAGGTAGCCGTGGGATGCTTGGGAAGCTTTCTTGGGTCACTTCTGTCCAAGGCTGAGCATTCCGGACCGAATGGCCGACAGATGGCTGGAGAGACAGGTGGGAGACGCCAGCACTCTTGTTGGCTAATTAGGCCTTGAGAGATGGAGTGGGGGTGGCTGCTTCAGAGCCATCTCAAGGAGAAGGTCAGGTTTCCATGTTTCCTTTCGGGGGAAGGATTGAGACACGCTCCAGGTTTGCTTTCTCGTCTCCTGGGCTCTCGAGACAGGCTGCTAGTCACTCGGGAATCCTGTCTTCACTCCAGACAGCTGCAAGTTTCGGAGAACTTTCAACTTGCACCCAAGATGTCTTGTGCCACTGGTTTTCTCGCAAGCCTGATATTCAGCCTTCCCCAATCTGCCCCCCCCCCATCCCCATTCAGATGTGATGGGTGTTGCATTCCCATACATCTGGAAGGCCCCAGGTTAGGAAGGTGGCTACGCATAAGATCAGGTGAACGTCTTCCATAAATACTGTATTTCTATTCTGCCGTCCTCTGGATATCCCAGGATGCTGGTAAGGGATCTACAGCAGCCGACGGGTCCTTAGCTTTAAGGGGAGACCATTTCTAGAGAAGAGGAAGATGTGGTCAGATGTGAATGTGACTGTGGTCATTGTATCTCTTCACAGGACTTGGTGGGACCTTGTTTCAAGACCAGGAAATGGGCATGCTAAATGCAAACTTCTCCAAAAACTGTGTGGCATCTGAAATTGTTAGGAGCGGACAAACATATAGCGGAGGGGTCACCAAACTTTTGCACCTCAGAGACCACCAAATTCATAATTTTAAATCTTGCACACCACTAATATGAATTTTGACTGACGGTGGCTTACTGATGTTGATCTAACCCTGGAGGGCTGGTAGTGATGTCATCTCTCTCTCTCAAACACACACACAAACACACATAGAGATCCCTCACACACCCTCATCCCCTTCAAGGCAGCCACATTCCCTCACTAACCTACTTTTCAGTTCCGTTCTGGGGTGGGGGAAGAGAGAGAGAGAGAGAGGAAGAAAGAGAGACAGTATCCTGCGATCCCAAATAAAGAATGATCAATCAGTGGAAAAATGGGGAAGGGGATTTTCCTGCAGACTTTTTTTGGGACTTTCCCAATGACCACCAAAATTTTCTCGCGGACCACCAGTGGGCCACAGGCCACCAGTTGGCAACCACTGATAAAGAGATGACCTTGGAGAAGGTAGGCCAAGGCAGTTAGCCAAGCGAGAAGGAAGGCTGGGAAAGGAAGATGATGTCAGAAAGAAATTTGACTTCTCCTGGGCTGTTGATGGTAGAATGGGGATGAAAGTGAAAATGTTATCAGACTTTCAAGATTCCATTATTATATCCTGTATGAATAAAGTGGAGTTCCCAGGCTTCCTTGGGACTTTGTTTTTTCACCTGGCCTATCTTGAAGGGTTGACAGCAACATTGAGGGAAGACCACCAGGAAATCTTAATGGTACAGATAAAGATCTTGGGAGTAAACCTTGGCAAAAACATTTCTGTCTTGCTGCAGGAATCAGGAATTCATCTTGACTGCAAAGAAAGTTGACTTTTTCTCCAGTGAGGCCAAGAACCACCAGTTCCCAGACTACAGGTGGCCAATATGTAAACTTATGAGAGGTCCTTGGTGCTCCCTGAGCTTGTTTTCTTTCAGGTTTCATTACCCAAACTAGGTAACGTATCAGCGCTCGGGCTGAGAAGGACCAGCACTGATGATGTTTGGGTAACAAAACATCCTCAAGAAAACAAGCAAACCCAGGGAGCACCAAGGACCCCTCATGTCAACCCTGATCTACAAATATTCTCCTTTATTCATGTAAACTTATCTCAGCTGTTGGCATGGTGGCCAAACCATTCGCCAATCCATCAGCCCAGTTAAGGAGGAGGCGAAGATTGAAGCATGGACATATAATGTCTTTGCCAACTTTGGATTGCTTTCACCAATCAGTTGTAATACTCTAAATTTGTAAACTACGTGTGCATTTTTAAAAAAAGTTTTCTTTCTCCTTCTTTTTTTTTGCTATCTCCTCTTACACACACACACACACAATTTTAGCTGTTGAGTTTTAGTTTCTTCTTGAGAGCAGGAGAGAGGCAGACATGTTCCATGTTCTGTGTGTCCTGCTTTTATGGCCTGGTGCCATTTCCATGCATTGTTTTCTTTATTGCTCCAGCTTTTACCCTCTGTGAAAGCTGCCCCCCTCCCCATCTTGCTCTGGACCCCCCCTCCACCAACAGCTGTCCTGACACAAGCTGGAATCCGGGGACAAATGGAAACAGCTGAGAAGCCATCCTGCTGGGAAATATTTTACTCTTTGGCCAAAATGGCTCCAGCTCTGAAATTCAGATGGGTACCCCCCCCATCTCCCCCTCCCATCCTTTACAAAGAAATGTTTTAGAGGAGTTTCTGCATGCAGAGCCCACAGCCTGATAACTGAATGTCGTAAACATTTCCCCAGAAATCTCAGGTGGGTCCCTTCAGCGCTCCAGAAACAGGTGCTGTGATTCATCGAAAGCTACCAACTCTCCATTTTCTTCTGTGAGCAACAGAAAAGGAAAAGGATGAAAAAATTAGCAAGTTATTTAAAAAGCAAGACAGGAAGACAGTCGACCCTCATTTGAACTGAGCTGCTGGAGAAGGTTCCTTGGACTAACAAGCTACGACTGCAGCCCATAACGTCAGATGTGTCCCTGGAAAGCAAAAACCACGAAACCGTGCCTCACTTATTTTGACCACGTCATGCGAGGGGATTCACTGCAGAAGGCAATTATGATAGGCTCAAGATCCAGACGGATCTTGACAGACTAGAACGCTGGGCCGTATCGAACAAAATGAAATTCAGTGCAGATAAAAGTAAAGTCCTACACTTTGGCAAGAAAAACCCAAAGTCCACCTATAGACTGGGTGAAACCAGGCTCAATAGCAGGAACTGGGAGAGGGACCTTGGAGTCTTAGTAGACAACCAGCTAAATAGGAGCCAGCCGTGTGCAACGGCAGCCAAAAAAGCCAACACAATCCTGAGCTGCATTAACAGAAGGATACAATCAAAATCAAGGGAGGCACTAATATCACTCTATAAAGCCTTAGTAAGACCACACCTAGAGTACTGCATCTAGTTTTGATCACCACATTATAAAAAAAGATGTTGAGATTCTAGAAAAAGTGCAGAGAAATAAGGAGATATTTTCTGACGGTGAGAACAATCAACCCATGGAACAGAAGTTGCCTTCAGAAGTTGTGGGAGCTTCAACCCTGGAGGCTTTCAAGAAGAAACTGGACTGCCATTTGTCAGAAATGGTGTGTAGGGTCTCCTCATTTCCAGGTTGAATCTCTCCTTGTTCAGTTTCCCTCCATTGTTCCTTGTCTGGCCTTCAGGTGTCTTGGAAAATAGCTTGACTCCCTTCTTCCTCCTCTCTGGGGCAGCCCCCCAAATATTGGAAGATGCTCTCCTGTCTTCCCTGGTCCTTCTCTTCCCTGGACTAGCCAGGCCCAGTTCCTGCAACCGTTCATCGTATGTTTCAGCCTCCAGTCCTCTAATCATCCTGGTTCCTCTTCTCTGCACTTTTTCCAGAATCTCAACATCTTTTTTATAGTGTGGTGACCAAGACTGGATGCAGGATTCTAGGTGTGGTCTTACTAAGGCTTTATAGAGTGATATTAGTATCTCACTTGATCTCGATTGTATCCTTCTGTAAATGCAGTCTAGGATTACATTGGCTTTTTGGGCTGCTGCCACACCCTGCTGGCTCATATTTAAATGATTGTCCCCTATGACTCCAAAATCCCTCTCTCAGTTACTGTTATTGAGCCGGGTTCCACCTAATCCGTACCTGTGCTTTTAGTTTATGTTGCCTAAGTGTAAACACATACTCTTCTCTACACTGCATTTCATTTTAGAACAAAACAGAACAGAATAAAACAGAACAGAATGACAAAGTGAGAAGGGACCTTGGAGGTCTTGTACAGTAGTTCAACCCCCTTGCTTAGGCAGGAAACCCTATATCATTTTAGACAACTGGCTGTCAAATCTCTTCTTGAAAGCCTCGAGTGATAAAGCACCCACAACTTCTGGAGGCAAATTGTTGCACTGATTAGGAAGTTTCTCCTTAGTTCCAAGTTGCTCCTCTCCTTAATTCCTTTCCACCCATTGCTTCTTGTTCTGGCTTCGGGTGCCTTGGAGAATAGCTTGACCCCCGCTTCTTTGTGGCAACCCCTGAGATACTGGAACACATTGTAAATTGAGGATTATCTGTACAAATTGCATCTTTGTGCTGGCTCACCAGGGCCACCCTCTGTTCCCAGCGAAGGCGCAACAGGGCAACCTGCCTTAGCCATGCACCCCTGTCGAGATCCATCTGCATCTTGCAACTATCATCTGGGGTGTTGGCTATTCCTGTCATCTTAGTGTCATCAGAGAATGTAGGCTCTTCCTTGGACAAGGTGAGAAGGAGGAGAAAGACACCAAAGGGTCCTGTGGGTTCCTGTCTGCCCCCTCGCCACCTTCCGTGTCCTCAGCCTTCGCCTCCTTTGGTTGTGAAGCTCAAAACACGAGAACCATTTTAATGGAAGACTATTTGAAGCAAGGCTGGGCTCCCGGCACGGTGACCTTTTGGACAAGCTAAATTTGTTCTTCGGCAAACAAATCACATTATTTATAGCTGCGCTGACAGGCCGTTCAGGGCAAGGGGGGGGGTGAGGTCCAGTGGAAAGGCGCATCCCATCCAGCCCCTGAAAATGCGGGGCACCGATTGGACCCACAGGTAATGAACTATGATAGACAGTAATCCCAGGTAAAGAGGCCGGGATTAGCTGGCTGTCATTACAAGGGACCCTCGTAAATCAAACCAGCTGCCATTCTGATTGATGGCAGGATTCAGAATTGCTGAATCCTCGGCCCCCGTTTGGCACAGCAGGGCACAGAGCAACAGCCGGGCACAAACCTGCAAAGGTTATTCAATGGTTCTCAGCATCGGTGCCTCAAGAGCGTCTTGCTACTACTCACACCTTCCCGCTACACTTGGGTACCATGTCCCTTTATTCCCCCTCCCCAACTTGAGGAAGCCAGCTGGAACCAAATGGCACCAGATTCAGATTCCTCTTGTAGATGGTGCCAGGTTGCACAGATTGTGGGTTCGGGAATCACGGAGCAGAAGGGGGAGGAAAAGGGCTGAATGGAAGAGGTCCCGTCCAAATCTTTCAGCCCAACATTTTGTGTGGAGCGCACCACGATGAGGCGAGGGGCTGGGTCATCCTTCCCAGGGAGGAGGCATAACCTTTCCAAGCGTTGGCGCAAGGCCCTCCACTCAAAGTATTTCCAAGAGCTCTGTGGTGTCCCCCTTCAGCGTATCGCAAGTCAGCAGGAACAGTTGAGATACCAGAATAACAGAATGATAGAGTTGGAAAGAACCTTGTAGGTCATCTAGTCCAACCCCCCACCCAACAAGGAGACCCTACACCATTTCTTACAGATGGCGGTCCAGTCTTTTCTTAAAACCCTCCAGTGATGGAGCACCCACGACGTCTGAAGGCAACTTCTGTTCCACTAGCTCATTCTTCTCACTGTTAAGGAAATTTCTCCTTAGTTCTAGGTTGCTTCTCTCCTTAGAAGGACCTTCAGTCAACAGAAGATCCAGGGATGATGTGATGCTTCTTAGGCAGGTGGATGGACCAACAGTGTCACTGCAATCCTTCTCTGTCCTCCTCCTCTTGCTTTGAGCTGCAGCACCAAGAAGGCCTCAATTAAGATGGCCGGCTTGTCCACCCCCTGCTGCCTAATCCTCTCGTGACATCCCCATAATTGCCGTTTTATTCCACTGCAATGTGACACCTCATAAGAAGACTTAGAGAAGGATTCTGGGGTTGGAGAAAGACTCTGGGTGGAGAATTCAGGGGCACGGCCATGTGTTAAGTTAAATTTGGAGCCCTTCTGCAGACTTCAGTGGAGTTGCTGTGGATTTACACCACCATCCAAGCAGGTGTCAACAGCTGGCCAGACTCCCAAGCCGTTAGGAAGCACCGCTGGCATTTGACTCTAACTGCCCAGGCCCAAGTGGGTTTTGTGCTGCTTGCCAGGCTATCACTATGCTTCTCTTTCTTTTTCTTTCTTCCTATTCTTTCTTTTCCTTTCTTTCTTTCTCTCCCTTCCTCTCTCCCCCTTTTCTTTTCCTTCCTTTATCCCCTGACTATAAACTGACTAGCAAATGGATCTCCATGTTCTCCAGTCTCGGGGGTGCTCTCTCTCCCATTAACATCTCCAAATCAAGGTAGAGTTAAGATGGAAGAGCAGAATCTTGTCCAAAAGCTGTTCTTTCATTTTCTTTCTTTCTCACTCTCCCTTCCTTTTCTTTCTTTTCCTTCCTTCCTCTTTCCCTTCCTTTTTCTTTCTTTCTCTTTTTTTTCCTCCTTCCCTTCCTCCCCTCCTTTCCCACAAATCTACTATGTTCTACAAATGCACCCATCAAATATCTACTCTACTCTAGCAATAGGCAGGGGCAAAAGTTTAGGTCCTTTCGATTGTACAGTTGAAATTGCACAACATGCGAAGCCAGGGCTCCTGCATCTGTGCTTCGAAAAGTTCAGAAAACCACTAGATGGCAGCAGAGTGACACAGAAGGCTCACTCTTTGGCACCATCCTGTGGTCAAACAGAGTTTTGCAGCTTATTGCTGGTAGGCCTCCTGCCTTCTAATGAATAAGATGTGGTTGCCAAGCTCTTCCTGCTACAATGCCTTCCATTTCCATAAAAAAATCCTTTTCTTCTTGAAAGTATTAGAAAAGCTCTTTTATTCCAAATGCATTTTTTCAGAGAATTTAAACGGATTGCTGCCGTTTTATGCTTTGATTTGTGACTATGATTTGACTATACTACGGCAAAAATAGTGGGGGGAAAATCCCTTGGATGTCATCTTGTAAGGTTTTTTTCCTGTTTGGAATGCAGGACCCCCTCTTAAAAATGGGGAGGGGGCATTTCTCTTTCCTCTAATGGCTGCCAGAGGTTTAAACCACCAGTGAAATTGGTGATAACCTCTATATTTCCTTTTCTTGCTGGAACCTGGTAGATCATTCTGGGGGAACCGCTTGTCCAAAAGCAGGATGAGAATGCTGGTGTCCTGGATCTGCAAATGGGAGCCTGAATTTGATATCCTTTTATAGGCCAGCCGTGACTTCACAGTCAGTCAAGTAACAATGGCAAAGGGGTTACTAGTGCAGCAACTAGCAGCCAATGGGGCTCCCTGAAGGCTGGAGCAAACCTGGGATTGTGACTTAGGAAGTGATGGTGCCAGGAAGGAGCAGGCAAAAGGTATGAAGCATCTCTGGTTTAAGAAGCACTGCCCCTTAAAAATCTATGTGCCACCAGAGGTAGGTTGGGGTTGGGGGAAGGATGTGACCCTAGCATGGTGCTAGTGAGGGTTACGTCTGTATCGCAGCTGCCAATTCTAGGGCCAGTTTCTGAGGCTTTTTTATAACTACCCAAGACACTGAATCTGTTTGTTAATTTGTTTATAAAAAGTATAAGCCACCCCATCTGATCTTAACAACAGCCCAAGGCGTTTCCGGTTTGCAAGGCTCGCCGGCAACAGGAATCCGTGATCGTGCGCCGTTTCTGCTGCGCTCGCCAGTGGAGTGCCCCGAGCCAACCGGCTTCGGGGCTATAGCTACCCCGTAGAGGTAGCTGAAGACAGGGGAGACCTATCAGGGGTTCGGGGGGAGTCGCACCTCCCCTCCTCATCTGGCTTAACTCCCTTTTCCGAAAGCGGTAGAGCAGCGGTCAGCAATGAATGCCACAAAGAAGCTTTCATCCAGAAAAGAATGTGCAGGAGGAAGCTGAGAAGTGAAAGTTTTGGCTGACCGAGATGAGAAAGCAACATCCAAAATATCCTGGAATCTTATATTTTGGAAAAAGATACATTCGCTCCTAAGAAGATCTGGAAGCAGCGAATGAAAGGTGGAAAAGGGAAAGTTTGTTTTTTCTACACTCTCCTTCCTTTTTACATTGACAGCAGATGAATGAGAAATTGGGAAAACTTGCTTTGGCATCAGCAGGTTAACTTCAAACTGGAAAATTAAAACCCAAGGGGACATAAAGCATTCCTGACACTGGAAAAAAAATTTTTTTTTTATGTTGTAAAGTGGGCAAGGGGAGGGATAAGAATTAAGATTAAAGATTTGGCTGGAGGAGATTGCTGAAATTTAAAAGACTAAACAAAATCAAAACAGACTTCTAAAAGATATATTTTAATTGGAACTTTGTAAGCTTAATTGCAACCCAGAGAGAAAGTGAAAAAAGAAGAACAGTGCTGAATGAAAGACTCGTGTATTTGGATTGCTTGGTGACTTTGGACTTTTGGAAATTCTTTATTCTGAAATGATTAACATCCATCTTGGTTGTCTCTACACATTTTTTTTTACAACTCGGCATTACTTGCTGGCTGAATTGAACAATGGAATTAATAAATTATCAAAGAAAGAGGGAACAACGAGGGATGGCTCTTTTAGCTCTGTTTTTCATCTTTTTAGAAATGGCAATTTCTATGTATGAGACACTACAAGAAGAAGATTGGGAACTGCAAGAAGACAGCCCATCTTATACTGAACAAGAACCTTTATCCCGGGGAAGAAAGGGGAAAGGGGGGAAAGAGAATCGAAATTTAAGACTTAAAAAAACAACCATAGAAGCGGAAAAATAAGGTGAAAAGTGGACACAATGTCAGAACAGCCAAACAGGAAAGAGGAACACAGAGAGGGTGGAGGTTAAGAAGACAAGGGGGCTAAACAACGCGGCTAGACGCTGGAGAACGCAAGGGAGGAAGGGAAGGGAAAGAACGAAGCTATAAAAGCGTTTGAAACAGCATGTAAAGACCAGGATTTACTTCTTAGAGATAATGGCGTTAAAATAATAAACTGAAAAAGAGGATTCTGCAAAAGGTACATAAGACTATTGCTATTTGTATTTGAAATCAACTCGCTTAGAACAAACTTGAACAACATTTGACATCTATAAACATGGGATAACAAATACTTTAATGTATTTAGTGATTTTTCTTTTTCTTTTGAATTAAAATAAAATGAATATGAAATATGAGAGAATTGACACTAACAAGCACTCGGCAACCGTTCGTCATTACCACTAATACTTTTAAAATATAGTTGAAATGGGATAGGGAAGTACTAAGAACAATATCTTAAGTGTTCCCATAGAGCCATGATACTTATTTTGAAAAGGTTTGTGTAAATGTTCAGATTTAAATGAATATCAATTTTAAAAACAATTTAATTTTCATTGCTATGATGTTGTGCTTTATTTTATTATATATTTAAAATATTTTTCCTATTTTTCAAAATATAGAGTGTAGCTTTTAGAACGTACTATGCAATCCGAATGAAAATTATGTATTATTTTAAGTGTTAAACTTAGGGAAAGATATAAAGGCGTCATCTCTCCAATCAGCTGATTACAGACAGCAAATCTTCTGTGTTAATGAGAAAAGATAATAGACAGCTTGAAACAGGACAGACCAAGGATATTAAAATATAATGATTTAATTGAGATGAAATTAAATAGAATTAAGAGAGTTGAAGAGGGGAGAAGCTATATAGAAAATGTAAAAATGTAAATAAGATATGAAATGCTATATAAACATGAACTTGAATTTATGTCTGTACAAAAAGATGTAACCCGGGATCAAGCTGCTTTCCAAAAAGATGTTTTTATGTTTTGTGTTTTGTTTGTATTTGTTTGTTTTTTAAAAATTAATAAAATTCTTTCAAAACAACAACAGCCCAAGAAACAATATGATCGATTATTTGGTTTATAAATATTGATAGGCTGCTCGTCTTACCCCAAGGTCACTCTGGGCGGCTTATTAAATCCCATGCCTCGCTCTTTCAGCAGTGGCAATCCTATAGTCGGAGAGATCCATTGCACTCGGTTTTCTCATTTGCTCTGACTCAAAAGACTCCGAAAAAAACTTGCTGGGAAGTCTTTCATTTCTGCTTCTGCATAAAACAGGGAGTGTCAGCGCCCAGCCATCGAGAGACACAAGTGCCTCAAAAATAACAGATATTAAAACTGAAGGCAGCTGAAAGACATGGAGATTCTTCTTCTTCTCACTTCTTCTTCCTTCTTGTTCTTCTTCCTCTTCTTCTTCCTTTTCTTGTTTCTTCTCCTGCTCCTCCTTTTGCTTTCCTGCTTCCTTTTCTTCATCATCTTCTTCATCTTCTCTACCTACTTTCTTTCGCTTTCTCTTCTTCTCCTCCTCCTCCTCCTCCTCCTCATGCTTCTTCTCTTGCTCCTTCTTCTTCTTCCTGCTTCCTTTTCTTCTTCCTTTTCTTCTTTTGCCTTCTTGCTTTTTCTTGTTCCTCCTCTTCCTCCTTCTCAGCATGTTCCCACAAGTGCAGGATATGCTTTTCAGATTATTGAATGCCACTTTTCACAGTCAGCTGCGTCTCCAGGGCGCAGGCCCATGGCTTGCATATCTTTGTTGATGGTGTCTTGCCATCTCTGTTTTGGATGTCCACGAGGTCACCGGCCATTGACCTCTGGTTGGTAGGCAGTCTTGGCCACAGTGGAAGGTGCTGCTCTCTGGACATGTCCATACCAGTGGGGTTGGCCTTCTCTCATCTTCTCTGTAATTGGTGTAACACCAAAATGCTATCGAAGGGTGTCATTTGTGATGTGGTCAAGAAGGGAGATGCCCGATATCCAACGGAGCCTTCGCATTTCTATGGCATGGAGAGAGCTTTCAGTCCCTGTTGTTGCTGCCCACCATTCAGTGCCGTACCATGCAATAGGATGCTTGTCTTGTAAATCTTTGATTTAAGACGGGTTGGCATTTGTCTGCCGCATGATACACTGGTTCTCACCAACGCATCCAAGCTGTGTTCACCCTTGCTGGCACCTTGCCCTTGATGTAGCCATTGCCTTGGAGGTGGGATCCCAGATACTGATAAATGTCCACCTTCTTTAGGTTTTCTTCATTGATTTGAAGTGTTCCAGGGGTGGTGAGAGTCTCTAAGTACTCAGTTTTCTTGATGTTCAGGTGGACTCCGAAATGGTTGGCATGGACTGTGTGAAAGACTGAACCAGGGGCACCTGCCAGGAAGGCACAATTTGCCTCATTAGCAACATGATGATCAGGAGTTCAGGCAGGTCAAATGCGTACACAATCTATAACCCCAATTGATCCCAACATTTCTGTTGTTAAGTGAGACCATTAAGTGAATTTTGCTCCATCTTAGGACCTTTTAGGCCACAGTTGTTAAGTGAATCACTGCGGTTGTTAAGTTAGGAATACAGTTGTTAAGTGAATCACTGCGGTTGTTAAGTTAGGAATAACCGTTGTTAAGTGAATCACTGCGGTTGTTAAGTTAGGAATACAGTTGTTAAGTGAATCTGGCTTCCCCATTGACTTTGCTTGGTCAGAAGGTTGCAAAAAACATGGCATCTGCATCATAAATATCAACCAGTTGCTAACTGCCCAAATGTTGTTCAAATGACCATGGGGATGCTGCAACGGTTGTGTCACAAGTCACTTTTTTCAGTTCCGTTCTAACTTGAACAGTCACTAAATGAACTGTTGTTAAATCTAGCACCACCTATACATTCTAGAGGGATCTAATCTCCCATTATGAGATGAGGCCAAATTGCACAATGGATGCAGGGGTGAGATAGGCTGCTGTTATTCAATCATGTCCGACTCTTCTTGGCCCCATGGATCACAGCAGGACCTCACTCCCCATCCTCCACTGCCTCCTGAAGTCTGGCCAAAGCCAAGTCCACTGCATCTATGTGACTTCCTACCCATCTCATCTTCTGCTGTCACCTCCTTTTGCCCTCCATCTTTCCCAATTTCAGGGTCTTTTCCAAGGAGTTTCACTTCTCCTTGGGTGGCCAAAGTATTTGAGCTTCAGTTTCAGAATCCGTCCTTCCAAAGGGCAGTCAGGGTTGATTTTCCTTTAGGATCAACTGGTCTGACCTCCTTGAAGTCCAAGGGACTCTAGAGTCTTCTCTGAGTTCAGACTTTGGGTCAATTCATTACCCAGAGCTCTGATTGAATGATGTGGTGAACTCGTGTCCATCATGAGCTTCCTACCTACCCACCCACGAATCCTTACTCTGGACTCCCTCACCTGTTAAGCAGTCCAGAGATGTTGGTAAGGTCTTGATATTCTGGGGATGTCTTGGGGTTCCCAACTGGGATGCTGATGGACTCTTTTCCGAGGATAATTTGAAACTAGGAAGGGCTACAACCCGTAATTAACTTGCTTGTCCCATCCTGTCCCCTTTTCAGCTCCTTTTTTTTAATGTTAGATTTTCAGTTCTCTGTTTTAAAGGACAGCAATTTTGGGACTGTGCATAGCATTCTGTGCAATGCACCAAGAATTTCTACAAAGATATAGCTGCAATTTTGTTTTCCTCGTAATTCCTAACATGCAAATCGTTCCCCAGAGTACTTTATAATAGACCAAAGTTTTCCTTCAATTATCTTCAGTTAATTAACTGATACAACTGTAATATAGGCCTGTACCACACACCTTGAGTTGGACAAGCATATGTAATTCTTCTCTCATCTCTTCTGCTCCAACAAAGCCAATACAGTCCTAATGCTGCATCCACAGAGGGATAGCATTAAGATCACTAGAAGTGATAGTAATGCTTTATACTGCACCAGTGAGGTCATACTTGGAATAAGACATCCAGTTCTGGTCACCATGATGCCAAAAAAAAAAAAAAANGTCACCATGATGCCAAAAAAAAAAAAAAAGAGCATTGAGACCTCAGAAAGGGTGCAGAGAAGAGGAATACCTGCATATATTTTAAAAAATCCAATGAACTGATACATATAAGAACGGTCGTACATTTAAAACAATAGTTTCCTCTTTCCTGGCTACCCTTTGAACACCTCTATCATTTGTGCTTCCTTCCAGGGACCACCGTGTTAAGATATGGCCATAGCCCCTCTGCTTTTCCTGGCGGCCCTAGCATTAATCCATCACCCCCTGTTGGTCAACGACATCACAGATTTGACCACTCTGAATCGTCTCCAGGAGCATGAGAAACGGCTAACTACGGAAATGGGGCTCCTCCAAGTGGAAATGGACCAGAAGAACTGGAACTGGGATCTCAAACAGAACCGGGAACAGTGGACTGCAGAGGACCTCGACACGGCAGATGGCACCTGGGATGGTTGGCCTTACGTAGGGCTGGTCATCGTCATCCTGTTTGGATGCTGCAGACGCACCTTTGCAAGGGAGCCCAGCGACGAGTCCAGCACAGACGGCTCCAGCACCACCACCAATGGTGAAGACGACTTTGAAGACACCGATCCAGAACCGGAAGATTACAAATCCAAGCAGAAATTGTTGGAGGCTTTCTATGAGCAGCATATCGAGACGGGCGATATATCCAGTTTGTGTGATTTTGTGGAGATGTTAGTCAATGACCTGCTGGAAGAGAGTCGGGGTCAAAACATGCTCCTGCTGGAGAACTGCATCGGGGTGGGCAGTGCCTTTGAAGGGTGGTCCACGGAGGTCTCGAAAACTTTCTGTGTCCTTGTGCCTATACTGCCGCCCAAGGGCCACTCCTTCCAGATTGAAATCAGTGACTCTGAGGGTTCCCCAGGCAAGCATGGCCACATCTTGATAGAGGCAGAGTGCCTGTGTAAGAGAGAGAGGCTGCTGGGGGATGTGATGTGCTCCCTCCATCATCCGGAACGAGAACTGAGCAAAGAAGAGCAGAGTAAATCCCTTATGCATGTCCTTTGCACCAGTTCCCACTTGGATGGGGAGAAAACCACCCAGTGGTTCCACGCTCTGGTAAGCAAGGCATGGGACGCTCTCGGCCAGAAGTACAACTCAACTCTCACCATCCAGAATTCCAACAAAAGCTGC
The DNA here is from genome assembly GCA_004320025.1 of Laticauda laticaudata. Taxonomy (NCBI): domain Eukaryota; kingdom Metazoa; phylum Chordata; class Lepidosauria; order Squamata; family Elapidae; genus Laticauda; species Laticauda laticaudata. The sequence continues at coordinate 39,392 of BHFT01043237.1, forward strand.
CGGCTGAAACTAGAACTTCAATCCAGGAAGGAGATCTTTATCGATATCTTACTCGGAGTGCAGCAAGGAGACTCTCTCATCTTCCTGACCACCGGAGATGACCCAATGGAAAATCTAAACGGTATAGTTTGGCGTCGAAGTTTTGCCGTGCAGGAGCTGCTCTTCTTCAAGTGGGTGAGCCAGCGAGCTCCCAAGGACAGCTGCCACCTGAAATGTCTTCAGATCCTGATCTTTTTCAGAGAGTCCAGTGGGATCCCGGACAAGAAGAACCCGGTGCTCACAAACTACCACTACAAGACTTGTTTGATGCACCTCTTGCTTCTGGGGCCTCTGTCCTCCTGGGAGCCAGAGCAAGCCGCACAACGGCTTCAAGATCTCCTCTTGTACATGAATACCGCCTTGGAAGAAAAATATCTCGAGCACTTCCTCATCGGGAACATTGCTTTGCCTATTCAAATCCCTCTGCCCAAGAGCCTCCGAAGTGCTGCCCCTGTCAACCTTTTTGAGTACTTGGTCCAAAGCCCGATCCTTCACAATGAGGCAATAAATGAGTTTGTGCCAGTGGTAGAGCAAGTGAGGACTCTCTGGTTAGCACCTGAAGAATAGCAACCCTCAACTCTGTTTTGAAAGGGCAGTTTCCTTTGGCTCATTCCTGAGCCCACATATCCTGAACGGAGCCGAAAAGGTGGGGAGCCGCATTGTCTCCAGCAGGTGAAACAAAGCTGGGCGAGATGTATCACATCATCGATGGTCCTGGGATGGTATTTGGGTAGGCTTCAAAATGAGCTGGGCAACAGCCAGGAGCACTTCAAAGAGCCCCTTCAAGTGGGATCGGCTTCCTAGAGCCAGCTATTCTTCAATATTTTTCTACATTTCAATTCAAAATTTGCTCTATTAGACTTGAAATAAAGGTTCCAGCAAACTCTGTTCTTAAGTTTCTTATACCACCTTTCTGGCAGAGAAGGGATTCAGCCGGTTCTGACCAGTTCTAGAGAACCGGTAGCAGAAATTTTCAGTAGTTTGGAGAACCGGCCAATCCCGCCAACCTCATCTCTTCTCTGCCTCCCATTGAGTCCCAGCTGATTGTCTGGGTCTTCTTTGGTTGCCCTGCACAGGAGAACGGAGCTGGAAAGCAGGTTAGTGGGTGGGGAGGGAATGGGGGATTTTGTAGTATCTTTCCCCTGCTGCGTCACCAACACACACCCACCAAGCCACGCCCACAGAACTGGTAGTAAAAAAAATTGCTTTCTGGGTTTATAAAATCAGAGTCTCTTGCCAGTTTTCTGAGTTTTCAACTTTTCCAAATCCAAGTGGAGAATGTTCTGTGTTGAGATGTGAAAGTAGAGATGCTGGAGTTGGGAACGTGTTGGTTCCTAGTTTCTACAGATAGTCCTTGACTTACAACCACAACAGTCCAATATTTCTGTCGCTAAGCAAGAGTCATTAACTAAATTTTGCTCCATTTTACAACCCCTTTTTTTTGCCATAACACTTAAGTGAATCACCATAGTTGTTACATTAGCAACATAGTTGTTAAGCGATTCTGGCTTCCATGTTGACTTTGCTTGTTAGTTAACTTTATTGTCCTTGCACCTCATACAATGAAATCAAACACCATCTTCAGTGCACATGACCATGAAAATAAACACAAACCACACATCCTTCACCCTCTACACACTGAAGTTTGTCAGAAGTTCACAAAAGGAGAACACATGGTCCTGGCACACTCCAAACTTCATAAATAAGAGTCAGTTACCAAAAGGCCAAATTTTGATCACGTGACCATGTGGATGCTGCAAATGGTTGTAAGTGTGAAAAACAGTCATACGCCAATTTTGTCAGTGCCGCTTTGAATAGTCATTAAACAAACTGTTTCTCCGTTAGGGAAATATTTCTGACTTTTTAAAATATTTCACAAAATACTTCTTCTAGGAGGGGTGGGTGCTAACCTTCTACACTAGGTCTCCAAGTTATTCTGCACTCTATTCTATTCCCCAAAAGGCACTGACTGCACTTCCTCAGAGTTATATATTATTTGTCAACTCAAAAATATTTATCTTGTCTTTTACAGTTGCCAGCAGAAGGGGAGTGGGGACGTAGTGCATACCTTAGATAATTGCTAGGTGGCCGAAGCTTCTGGCACACAAGATTATTACTGGAGAGCATGATTGATGACTCTTGGCTATGGATGTGTCCCATTGGAGAATATACACCTGGGGGTGGGGGAAGACCAGGGTCAAAGGTAAAATGAATGATGTGCCTTAGAGTCAGCTAGCTATCAGGGCTCCGACAATGGGGGTGCCATTCAAATCATGAGTCTCAAGCCGCATCTCTCAGAGTTTAAAAAAATCATCAGTGAATATGTCGGCGTTACCTGGTTGCAGCCTACTCTCAGACACATCATTCATTTCACCTTTGACCCTGGTCTTCCCCCATCCCCAGATGTATATTCTCCAATGGGACACATCCATAGCTAAGTTATCAATCATGCTCTCCAGTAATAATCTTGCATGCCAGAAGCTTGGGCTGCCTAGCAATTATCTAAGGTATGCATTACTCCCCCCACTCCCTTTCTGCTGACAATTCTAAAAGACACGAGAAATATTTTTAAGTTGACATTAATGGTTGTCAGAATTCTCTTTTCTTGAAAAGAAATCTCTGGTTGTAACTTCGTGTTGTTTGAAAACCATCCTGCAACTGATATAGCAGAGAATCCCATTTTTATTCAGCTTCTGAAGCATAACTTCAGTACTGCAAGCTACTTCTGCAGCCGGCTGCCTACAATTTGGCAGTTCAAATCTCACCAGGCTCAGGAGTGACTGAGCCGCCCATCCTTCCTAGGTGGGTAAAATGAGGACCCAGATTGTTGGGGCAAGAGGCTGACTCTGTGAACTGCTTAGAGAGGGCTGGAAAGCACTATAAAGAAGTATATAAGTCTAAGTGCTATTGCTCTTCCTTCCTCCCTCCCTTCCTCCATCCGTTTTCCTTCCTTCCATCCTCCCTCCATTCCTTCTTTTCTGCCTCTCTCCTTTCCTCCCTTCATTCCTCCCTCCTTCCTTTCCTCCCTCCATTCCTTCTTTCCTCCCTTCATTCCTTCTTTCCTTCATCCCGCATCCTTCTGTCCTTCCAAGGTGGGTAAAATGAGGACCCAGATTGTTGAGGGTAAGAGGCTGACTCTGTAAACCGCTTAGAGAGGGCTGGAAAGCACTATAAAGCGGTATATAAATCCAAGTGCTATTGCTATAACAAGCCAGATTACAAAGAAAAAAAATGAAAAATGATCCTTTTTTCCCCCTACAAAAACCAGGCAGTTTTTCCTAGAAAGATTTCAACTTTTTTTTAAAAAAAAAAACCTTCTGATTATGCAAGCTACAGACTTCTTGCAACTAAAGCATAGTCACACTCCTTCCCAAATACAAGTGGTCCTCGACTTACAATCCCCAATTGAGCCAACTCCTGCTGTTAAGTGAGACCTTTGTTAAGTGTGTTTTGCCCCATGTTACCACCTTTCTTGCCACCCTTGTTAAGTGAATTGCTTAATAAGTGATGTTTGTGACCCAGTTAAGGGAATCCAGCTTTCCCATCAACTTTGCTTGTCAGGTCGCAAAAGGGGATCCAGCGGTGGTCTTCAATATGGGATGGGTGGAGGGGTTGGACTAGATGACCTCCAAGGCCCCTTCCAATTCATCGGTTAATGAACCAGTTGCCAAACACCTGAATTGTGTTCATGTGACTCTTAAGGATGCTGCAAAGGTTGTAACCATGAAAAACAGTCACGACTCACTTTTTTCAGTGCCGTTGTCACTTTGATCGGTCACTAAACGAACCACGGTTGTCGAGCACTATGATTCTCTTTGCTTTTTTCTAGCTCTATGCACCCAGCATCGTCTGTATGCCCCCGTTAACTCCGCCCACCCCATGACGCGCCACCCCAAATCTTCTCCCGGCGTGATGATGTCATGCATCCTCCGCGCCTGCGCAGTGAAGCCGCGGGGCGATTCAAACTGGCGCCGTCTCCAGAGCGGGAACTCATGGCCGACGACACCGGGGAGAGCTTCTTCACCTGAAGACGACGAGCGGGCGCGACTCGTCCCCCGAACTCCGGTGAGCGAAGCGCTTTGCGGGCTAAAAAAAACCGGGAATGAAGCAATTAAAAACTCCTGCTTGAGGTAAATTCGGCGACTTTCAGCGGGAAGATGGGAAACGCGCGCGCGCAAACAAACAAAACAAAAAGGAGGCGGGAGAAACGTTGTTTAGGGAACTACGCGTTGATTGGTTCTATGTGAGAAGGGGCGGGAGACTGAACTGTTTGCTGATTCGACGGTTTAATCCGCGCAGCTGCCCGCGGCCGACGAAAACCCGCCGTCTGATTGGCTTTAAAAGAGCCCGATTGGGTGATTGAGGCGACCGGCTGGCGGGCGGAAAGCTGCGGCGTGTTTTAAAGGGGAGGAAGTGCGCACGCGCGGGAGGGCCTTGCTAAAGTTCTGCTGTTTTCGACCCGTGTAAACTTTGGGTGAACGTCGGGATCATTCTTGAACCTTTGATCTGTCACAACCCGAGAGCTTGCAGTTGCCCCCAAATGCACGTTCACAGTAAAGGAAAGCGACCTTTTCCCCGTCCGTCCACGAGTGGGAACTACGACTCCCAGAATGCTTTAGGGATGACTTCCGCGCATTGCCCTTTCCCACCTGTCTGGTTGAGCATCTCTGCAGAAGGCTGGCTCGAAAAGCCCCGCAAGCCTCCCGAGGCCGTGGCCCCTCTCTCCCCTCGGTCTCAAGGCTGCAGCTGTACAAGAGGTCAACAGTAGGAAGTATCTGGGGGTGCAGATAACTAGCCCTCTTGAACTGGGTTCTGGGACAATTTTTCTGCCAGATGCCCTTCCTGTCTCCAATGCGGAGTTTTNAAACTTGGATGTTGAAAACAAAGAGGATTTATTAAAAAGAAATATTGAACAGTTTGCAAAATGCCGGTGGTCTTTCAAACCTTAACAAGCAGGTTCAAAATCAAAAGCCTTTAGAACCTCAAAACATACTTTTTTATTCTAGAAAAAACATATATTTGACATACATTTTAAAACACAAATTTTATATATATATGTGTGTGTATGTGTGCTGTTCAGCTTCATATATGTGTGTGTGTGTGTATATATATATATGTTTTTTTAAGTTTTCGCGGGTACTTACATGTGTGCTGTTCAGCTTCCTTCGGCGGTATATCCCACGTCATTGTAGTTGTGCTTTAAAGTTGTTAGCAACATTTCCAGCAGAATCTCATCTGCCATCATCAGGTTTCTTATTGGGTTCATCTGTGAGTCAGACTGCAGTCAACTGAAACCAACTGTAAAAGTCTGACTCCAGACAACACAATTTACAAAAGCCTGATATGCAGATGACGATTCTGCTGAAACATTCTACAACTTTAAAAGCACAACTACAAATGACGTGCGGATAATACGCCGAGAGGAAATGAACAGCCACACACCATAACAATATTATATATAAATACCACATACCATACACTAAATACCATCACATAAATGTATACACACACAACACAAATATAATTAACATATATTGAGCAATCTTAATTTTTTCTTATCATTGACTATCTGCCTTGTTCCATAAATCTCCTTCATCTTTTAATGTTTTATTCTCTATAGTTTGTGACTAAATGAAATGCACGTCTTCTGTCATTTCCATAACTTATCCAAATATCAAATATTACCTTTTCTTTAACCACTCATACCATACCAAATGTTCCATATTTCATAATAGTCACTGTCTTATTTTTTTAACAGTTTGGATAGGTTATCCATCTCAGTGCATTCATGTATTTTTTTAATAACCATATCCTCTGAAGGAATGGAAGACAGTTTGTGTGTAGGTTATTCTAGCTGCAGCTATTGCACTCAGGTGTTGCAGCTAATCCCAGGATGCCTCCAGGGAGAATATAATTGTCTCCTTTGGTTATGTTCTCATCCTGTACCCCTGCATACCTCTTACTTTGGCTGCCCACGTGGCATCTTTCCTTAGCATTAAGGAATGTAGCCTCCCCTCATCAGGGCCTCTAACTTCTAAAACAATTTAAAAGCTCATTTACTACCATTTTTACAAAGAGATTATAACAATGCCCCCCAACATAATAATATAAAAGGCATATACATAAGAAAAATATCAAAAGGCTTAACAATGGAGCATGTCAAAAGTATAAAAGCAAAGCACATGTATACAAGGAAATGTATTTTATTTAATAACAGATTAACAGAATTGGAAGGAACACTGCAAGGTCATCCAGTCCAACCCCCATTTGTGAAAACCTTTAAGCATCTTATATACCATTTTATTTTTGAATTTACTTATTTCTAACAGTTTTGTTCAGCAGATATATTCTCAGTGTACCCAGAGAGAGAAATATTTGCTTCTACCTAGGATGATTGTGAGGCAAGAGCTTCACCTCTAAGGCACCACACCACTCTAGATACAACATTTGGTGATGGGTACTAAATAAGCAATCAACATAAATCATAACTAGGGTATGAACTAAGCAAGTTAAATCATAAGATACAAACAACTTGTTGGAGTCATGATAAGATAAGATGATAGGTAATAGGGAAGATGAGAATAATGATGGTAATACTGCCTTTCTAGATAGTTTGACAGTGTTGTAGGAATTAGTTCTTTAGCAGAGGGATGGCATGAGGGGGGGAGAAACTGTCCTACTCTATCCTCTTCTAAATTAAACAGTTATTTTGTAATGGCTGTGCCATACTTTCAAGGTTTTCTTCATCATCTTACTGAACTCTGTTTTCTGGCAAGCCTGTAGAAAAGTGTCGGTGTCAGAGATGGTCCCTTGTCATGTTCTAGGCGCTGCTGTCAGACCTGCCAGTACTTAAACCTCCTTAGAGGTTTGTAAATCGCTCAGTGCTGTAAAATACTATAAAGCGTTATATAAGTAAGTCCTATTGCTACTTAATGGATCTGTAGTTTAGTTGCTTTTAGCCTCTTTCTCCTAAATGCAATGATCTTTGGCTCCATTTGTTGAAAAAGGTATATAATTTTATTTTCATAGCCAGAACTGGGAACCATGCATCAAAATCCCTAAGTTCAACTTTTCCCTCCCTTAACTGCTTCCTACTGCTGACCTTCCCATGACCAATCAGATTCAGGCAAGATGTTTTCAGAAGGGACATGTAGGTCGAATGTAGGTTGGTATGCACCTGCCTTCTCCCAGCTGGGTGACCTTGAAGCAGCATCTAGGGAAGATACAGAAGTTACTTTCGCTTTCCCCCAAGCATTCCCCTTCCCATCCACCTTCCCCAAAATTCATGGTAGATTGTCACTGCACGATAGTGAAACACACAAGCATAAGATGGCATCTGACTTCTGCTCTGTTCCAGCACCCTATCCAACACTGACAGAAGTGACGATTGCTGATGCTGTGGTCCACCAGCAGCCTGTGAAGATGGCAGCACAGTTGGACAGTAGGGAGGAACATGGGCCAGTTCGGGAATCTGGGGAGGACTTGGACGAGGGTTCTGCGTCTGATACAGAGATGGGGCCATGGCCATCTGGGAGTTATGTGCTCACTCTGGAGCCTCCAGAATCTGACAGCAGCGAGGCAGAGGAACAAGGGGAGCCTGTTACTAGTGTGCAGATGCGCAGAGCTGCCAGAAGGCAAGAACACTTAAGACAAAAGGGGCGACTCAGGATTAAGGCTTGGAGGTGATTGGCCCCCCCCATAAGAGATAAAGGAGGAGCAAAAGGATGGGAACCTTTGCAGGAAGCAACTTTGTACTGGTCGATTTGAAATCTGAAGCTCTGTGTTGAATTTGTGCTCCGTTTGGTCTTGTGCAACTAATTGGCAATTTAGTCATTGGCAGCATTTCAAGGAAGATAAAGGTAGGTGCTTATCAGACTTATCCCGAAGGACTTTGGCAGACTTCCATGGGACTATTTACAAACTGTTTGAGACTCATTACAGGCTGTGAATGACTATAATTCACAGCTGTTGAAATAAAACAAAGTTTTTGGGACTAACATGTGTTTGTTGATGTCTCAGGAAGCCTTGGTCAGAACGACTGAACATTTCCCCCAGGGCCTACAGATTTCCAGTCTCTAATTGTAAATAGTCTGGATTCCGGGCCTATCAGCTAGAACCTCAGACTGATTATGTCTCTTTTATCCTCCTCTAGGGATCATGAGCTTTTCAACGCCACAGTCTGCTGGCTCCAAAGGCAATGCCTCTTCCGGCAATGTATTCCGGCAGCCGCTCAGTGGCTCTGGCACCCCAGTGCTGCAGAGCTGCCCGCAGAACGACGATGAACGGGAGAGGAAACAGCGAAGGCGCTCCAGAGTGTTTGATCTACAGTTTAGCGCTGAATCGCCTCTCTCCATACAGTCTCCCATTAGCAAGTAAGAGCAATGTCCACACACATGTGCCCCACCCCCAAAAAAGCATGACTGTGTCAATGCACTGGAATATGCAGTGAATAGAATTAGAATAGAATAGAATTCAGAATATGAGAAAATAGAATAGAATTAAGAATAGAATAGAATTAAAATAATAGAATGCAGAATATTAGAATAGAATAAAATAGAACAGAATTAAGAATAGAATAGATTATGGAATGGAATAGAATAGAATAGAATAGAATAGAATTCTTTATTGGCCAAGTGTGATTGAACACACAAAGAATTTGTCTTTGGTGCATATGTTCTCAGTAAAAGAAAACAGATATTTTATCAGGAGTCAAGAATCATAAGGTGCAACACTTAATGATACTCATAGGGTATAATAAGAATAGAATAGAATAGGAATATAGAATAGAATAGGAATATAGGATGGAATAGAATAGAATAGAATAGAATTCTTTATTGGCCAAGTGTGATTTCTTTATTGGCACACAAGGAATTTGTCTTGGTGCAAATGCTCTCAGTGTACATAAAAGAAGATACATTCGTCAATCATAAGGTACGCAAACTTAATAATAGTCATAGAGTACAAATAAGCAATCAAGTCATACTAGGAAACAGCGAATAAAAATCGTTAGGATACAAGCAACAAGGTTACAGTCATAAGTGGGAGGAGATGGGTGAAAGAAAGGATGGGACGATTTATAGCAATAGTATATACAGTGGAGGCTAGGATGCACCTTGAAGGTTTTAAGGAGGTGGGGATTTAAGCATGATTAGTTTACAGAAATGGGCCAAGTTCAATGGAATGTGATGGCTAGGTAGATAGAGGATAGAGATGATTGATGACAGACAGACAGACAGGCAGGCAGACAGACAGACAGACAGACAGACAGACAGACAGACAGATAGATAGATAGATAGATCTAGATTGATGATAGAAGGATGGATATAAGATGGATGGAAATAGATAGATATAAGATAGACAGATGATAGATGACAGAGAGACAGACAGCCTTATTCACATGCTTATGTCTGCATTTGTCTTGTAGGCAAGCAGAGACATCGCTGCCGCCAATCCCACAATTGTCCAATGCTCAGATTGCAGATCATTATTCCACATGCATCAAACTTTCAACAGAAAATGTGAGTTAAACTTCTGCTCGCTCCAGCAACTGTACAAAAGAACTGTTCAAATTTGCTAGCATTAGGACCACGCGTTCCATGAAAGTTCACAAAATTTTTGACATTTCACTTGACTGCAGGAACTGTGAGGTTTTTTAAAAATTGTTTTATGTTTGATATCCACTTTTGTTTTGTAGAATTCAAGGCTGTTCACATAACGCTCCCTTTTATTATTTTTCCCCCTCCAGAGCAACATCTCTGTGGAGTGAGTAGTCCTAAGACAGTGGCCCATTGGGAAAACTAATAGCCCTAGCAAGATTTTCAGAGACACAGGCCTACCGTCTCAAATATCCAGCTGAAGTCCCTACCCTCCCTCTTTTTAAGGGGGGGCTTGTGACATGCACACTTGTTAGTATTGTTGTGGTTCACTTATAGTCCTTACCTATTAGTGGCATTTAATATAAAGTGGTGCTACTCAATTTTAGGCAAGAAATCCAAAATCTTAAAGATTGTCGGCTTGCTATTTCAGAGATGAGACTGCTGAAATGTTTTCAACTTGGTGATGCACACAGTTGAAGTCATTGTTTAAACATATTGTTTACCAACTGTTTTGTTTTGTTTTGTTTAACTCTTTCTTTCCAGAAAATCACCACGAAGAATGTATTTGGCTTACACCTCATTGACTATATGACTGAAATACTCAAGCAGAAAGATTCCGAACTCACCAACTTCAAGGTCAGGTTTCTTCCTAATTCGACTTCCTTAAATATATGTAGAATATGAACAGGAAATGTTGGGTTATCTTTCATATTGTGTGTTGTACATGACTGGATTGAAAGACTGTGATGATTGGGCGATAAGCACAAAACTACCTTTTCCTTTTGGTTACATTTCTCTCAGAAGAACCTGCCCCTTCCGATACCTGGCCAGCATTCTGGAGATTCTACAGATTTATGGAACAAGTCTATCTGAAAGACTGCTGGAAATAAGAAATAAAGATCAGCCATTCCCACTCCCCCATCCCTCACAAACAGGTGGATCTGTCCACTTTCTATTTGCTCCTGAGACCCCTGGGGCTTACTCCATGTCCAAAGAAATGCTTGCAAAAGTAATTGTTGCTGAGATATGAAAACAATGACAAATATTCCTGGCCCTGTTTCTAAATTAAGCTGATCTTCCATGTTGATTTTGAAAGGCCTAGTTTCAGGTGAACAGTATAGGAGAAAAAGGTATAGGAGAAAAAAAGGGAAAGAATAAAAGTTCTGTTTGGTATTAGTCAAAGGCATTTAAGAAATAAACTCTATCACCAGGTTGGCCTCTACCTCATTTATTTACATTTGCATTGACAGGTAGCAGCTGGCACCCTAGATGCCAGTGCAAAGATCTACGCAGTGAGAGTGGATGCTGTCCATGCAGATGTTTATCGTGTCCTTGGAGGGCTGGGCAGAGATGCTGCACCTGCAGAGACTGAGAATAACCAGGATACAGGTAGGCATTTCGCTGCTATTAACTGAATTTGGAATAGTTTAGCTCTTAGAAGCCTCTCCCCTCTCCCTAAGATTCTTCTCTCCTGTCGTAGAATTTTTAAAACTATTATTTCCTATGCTAATTTGAACATTGGAACAAAAAACATGGAGCATTGTTGCAAGCCACTTTCATGTTATCAAGCAAATTGGACCATCTATCATTAGTAACAAGTATGATACAGTACTTAAATTGCAAGGATCACATTGGGAACCTGGGACCACCCAGCTCCAGACTGAGAGAGGCAGAAAGCAAAAGAGGTGGGATGTGTCATGAATATAAAGGATCCAAGATTTTTGAATTGTTTTTATTGCTTTAAGGAGGATTTACTTTTTTTCCTTTTAACTATATTAGGTCAGGTCCTAAGAATGGCACAACGATGTACATTCCCATTTGAAATAAGGAAATGGTGCCACCCATTTTTGATTAGGGTTTTGGCTATTTGCAACCCTGGAGCTGTTGGAGCAACCCTGGAGCTGTATCTTCAGATATAAGAGAGAGGGTTTACTAAGTATTATCTCTGCAGCAGAAAAGTAAAAGTAACAGAAAAATTGAGCCTCTTGCAAATAATAACACGTTTGAGATCCAGAAACAATTCGACATTACACATATTGGAGGAGGATTCTTTCATCATTGTTAACAGGCATAATGTATAATTTTCAGGGTAGTGTTGTATTATGGCATCCAAACCAGAATTTGAATAATGAGATTTGCTTGAAAGCAATTTGTCTTCCTAATGAGTGAATTAAAAAAAAAAACCAATAGTTGGGATGTTGTATTTTCTCACTAAATCGCTTTTGACAATATTTTCAGCAAGCTTTTGTTAAAAATGCTGCAGAAAATTCCACTCCTGGACTGTCCTTTTCTAGGTGGTGAAAAAGAAGATTTGGACAATTCTAAGAAGCGCTCAATTAAGAAGAAGCATCTGTACAAAACCATTGAACAAAATTTGAATAACATCAATGTCTCTGAGACAGAGCGCAAATGTGAGGTGAGGCCTCTATGAAAGTGTCTCTTCTTCTCATAATTACCATACAGTTTCTACAAGGTTGGCTGGAGAAACAGAAGATTGTGAAGTTTGGGCAGTGGAGAGGCTCTTCTGTGGCCATCCTGTTAGAACTGTCCTTCTGACCATTGAAGAAGCAGCCTGCCTCCCTCTCACCCATGTTTTTGCTTCATTTTATGATTTTTCCTGTAGTAAAAAAGATATAGTTCTGCTTCTTTAAAACCTGATGGGCTCTGTGGTTTATACAGAGAACAGTGTTTTCCCATTTATGGGCAGGGTAAGTAATAACTTAAGCCCTCCCTTAGTATCATTAAAAGTAAATTCAGGAGAGCAGTGTAGCCTCCATGCAGTCTGGCCTCCCTCCTGATCTCACAGGACTCCTCAGCCCCGTCACTGCTACCCATGCATGACATGTGGACATCCGCAAGGGAAACACAGACCTTACATGAACTTGGACTTTTATTGTTGAGGGCTTCTCTCAGAAGTTCCTCCATGCAGTTCACATTCCATCTTGGGAGTAGACTCTCATAATACAAATAATCTGACCCTAATAAAATAATGAAATCACTCTTTTTAAAAGGGACAGCAATTTTTAACTGATTGTACTGGGAGTAAAGGCCCTGTCCCACTGCACTTACGGATGCAAAGAGGATGTAAAATGTAAAAAAAAGCTTGCCATCCGTTGGAAAACGCTATGCATCCGTTGTGTACTCACTGCATACGTGTTTCATACGCTCTATCCGTCAAGCATCCGTCCACTGAGATTTCATCCGCGCAAGAAGTTTTGAGCTGCACAAAACTTTGTGAACGGATGAACTTTCCGCCGTGTACGATGTACATCCGCGATATATACGGGCAACAAATGTTCTATGTCCGTTTATCATCCGTTAAACGTCCGCTGTATCCTCTCGGCATCCTCTGGGCATCCTCGCAACTCCCATCCACTGCAGCTGAAAACGGAAAGAGGGAGGAAAGAAAAGGTACACGGAACGTCTACATAGCATTAGTAGCACGGAAATAGAAAGGATGCGTTTGCATCCGATATACATCCGCGCGGCATCCCCTTTCTTTCCTTTAGGCGTACGTGATGCATCCGCTATGCATCCGCTTTGAAATTATCCCCCGTAACCCCTTCGGAGGTGTCATCCGCTTCCATCCACTAGGCTTCCTATGAGCATCCGTTTAACATCCCCGCTACATACTACCCACCTCCGTTCTTTTCCGTTCTGTTTATGCAAATTTTTGCCGCTTTTTGGAGCGGATGACAACGGATGGAGCCACCCCCGAAATTTTGCTCGTCTGCTGTGTCCTTCATGCATACGTTTTGCGTCCGTCGGCCAGTGGGACTGGGCCTTAAAGGATACATTTTGAATATTTGTTTTTCTTGAGAGAGAAAAAAAAATTCTCTTGAGTGATAATCAGTCAGTGATTCGCTATCAGTTATATATAATGGTTCCTGTTTTCCAAAAGGCATACATATTTATACTTCTAAAACTATGTGTCATGTCTTATTTTATATGTTATTAAGACTTGATGCAAGAACACTTGCAAACAGAACCCGGTGCTATGTTCTGGCAATAGAGTGGAGAAGAGAGTTAAGAGGACAGTCTGGATTGATTTGTTGATATTGAGCTAATTGTACAGATCTACGCAATGAAGGGTCAGGAGTACATAGTTCAGCCAGTTTTTCAACATGGCAATTTATGTATATGTAATTTATTTCACACCCATCTCATATCAAAATGACTCTGGGTGCCTTAAAATATTAAAACCCAACAGATAAATATTTCTAGAGGTTAAAACACATGAAGAATAGTTGCAGGAACTGGGTGTGTCTAGTCTAATGAAAAGAAGGACTAGGGGAGACATGACAGCAGTCTTCCAATATCTCAGGGGCTGCCCCAAAGAAGAGGGAGTCAAGCTATTCTACAAAGCCCCTGTGGGCAGGACAAGAAGCAGGTAACCAAGGAGAGAAGCAACTAAGGAGAAATTTCCTGATAGTGAGAACAATTAATCAGTGGAACACCTTGCCTCCAGAAGTTGTGAATGTTTCAACACTGGAAGTTTTTAAGAAGAGATCAGACAACCATTTCACTGAAATGGTTTAGGGTTTCCTGCCTAAGCAGGGGGTTGGACTAGAAGACCTCCAAGGTCCCTTCCAACACTTCTATTCTATTAGAACTATAAAAAGGAAATCACAATCAAAATAAACATAGTGAGGAGATGGAGAGGGAGGGAACAGGATGCATGGAGTGGGGAGGTGGGACTGCCTCTTAATTCAGCCACCACCTCCAATTTTTCCCTGGTTTTATATTCAGAGTGATCCCATGTTCCAGAAGACGGCCTCGTCCTTCGATGAATGCAGTACAGCTGGGGTGTTCCTCACCACGCTCCACACGCACAACTACCTCAGTGAAGTCCTGTTCGATTCCATGGTCGTTCCTCTACCATCTTCTGGGACTTCTGAGATACCAAGTTCTTCTCCTGTGAAAGTGACTGACTTAAAATGTAGGTATGACAAATAGGTTGCAAACTATTCTAACTTATAATAATACGGATTTTTGAGTGTGTTAATATTGATGCGGATTGGTCTTCCACCATTCCTTGACCTAAATGTACTTGTGGAAATTACTGTTGTTCACCCTTCTTTTTCCTCCCCTTTCTGCCATTCCAAATTGGAATTAATGTTTCATTTAGTGAACATTCGAAGTTATAATGGCATTGAAAAAGAGGAGACTGATCCAGACCTCAGGGGAACAAGCGGTGGGAGAGAGTATTCCATTTAAGCTGGAATTTTTTCTCCTAGGAATAATCCCAGAAGGATATAGGAAGGATTTAATGTATCTAATAGTACATGTGTTGATGGTGGCTAGAATAATATATACGCAATACTGGAAGAAGGAAAGCACACTGCCAGAAACAGAGATAATAAGGAAAATTATGGCCTGTGCAGAATCAGACAGGTTAACCTGGAATTAAAAAAAAACCAAGGGGGAATCTGAGTACTATGAAACGTGGAATAAATTCTATCAGTGATTGCATAGAAGAAGGCAAGGGTAGATCATAAGTAGTTATGATGATTAGAATAATCAGTAAACAATGCATCAAACAATAGGACTGTAAATGGAAAAGTAAAATTTATATATATATGTGTTTGTGTGTATATATATATATATGTGTGTGTGTGCGTGTGCTGTTCAGCTTCCTTCGGGTATTATCCCACGTCATTGTAGTGCTTTTAAAGTTGTAGCAACGTTTCAGCAGAATCTCATCTGCCATCATCAGGCTTCTGTACTGAGTTCGTCTGGGAGTCAGACTTTTTCACCCGTTGTTGTTTCAGTTGACTCACAGTCTGACTCCCAGACGAACCCAACACAGAAGCCTGATGATGGCAGATGAGATTCTGCCGAAACGTTGCTGCAACTTTAAAAGCACAACTATGATGACGTGGGAAAATTCCCGAACAAAGCTGAATACCATACATGTAAGTACCCGCGAAAACTTAAGAAAACAAATATATATATGTTTTTTTAAGTTTTCACGGGTACTTACCTGTATGCTGTTCAGCTTCCTTCGGGTATTATCCCACGTCATTGTAGTTGTGCTTTTAAAGTTGTAGCAACGTTTCGGCAGAATCTCATCTGCCATCATCAGGCTTCTGTATGGAGTTCGTATGTGTGTGTGTGTGTGTGTGTGTGTGTATGTATGTATGTATGTATGTATGTATGTATGTATGTATGTATAAAGAATTCAACACAGTGCAACCGTTCTGGCATTACAATATATATATTACAAACTATTCTAAAAATACAAGTTCCAGGTATACTTGTAAAAGAAGAAATAGACATCCTGCGATCTCCAGAACTTAAAATTACATTTAATGTACTTACTGAGCTTTCAGCGGCCTCTGCTGACATCGTCAGTTTTAAGCTACCATTAAGAAATGTTGCCTTTATATATCATCAACCAATTTAGCCCTTGCACGCATTATAGGCCCTCTCAACTGCCTCCCATCCTTAATTAGTTCTGCTGTTTTTACCTCCGTCATGCTGGTCAAAGGAGGCTTATCTCTTGTTATTGCTTCCTCCTGTGCCCAGCCTGGAATGTTTATCTTTAGGAGGTGATGTTAACATGCCAGTTATCGTAATTTGTTGTTTTGCTTGTGACCTTGTAGTTGGCCCGGCTGGTTCTTTATTCCTGTCTGCTATAATTTGAGGCAGCTCTGCCAGAGTTCCTCTGTATTTGGACAGGCCTGGCTATGCCTTCATAGGGTGAGTCCACATGCCCTACGAACAAGCTGGGCCAACTACATATTATATTTTTTTGTGATGCCTGCACTGTCCTAGGGTCATGTGACACTTTTGGCAAACTTCTGACAAGCCAAGTGAACTGGGGGGAGGTTGAAGAGCTTGCTGGCATAAGAGATTTGAATAGCTTTGAATTTTAGATTTCTTGCTGAATTGCCCTGTTTTTTTTTTTTTTGCCATCCTATCTAGCCATCCTTCTACGTTGCGNTTTTTTTTTTTTTTGCCATCCTATCTAGCCATCCTTCTACGTTGCGTTGAAAACTCTGCCATTTGCCCTTCCTTGTCTGGCTTTCTGTTTACTCAGTGGGACAGCGAAACCCATAACGAGGTACACAAATTTGGTTGCTGCGTTGTGTCAAAAGAAATTGTCATAATGATCTTATACTGGAGTTCAACATTCCTTTAATTTACATCCAGGAGATGCCACCATCTCGTGGGCTACCAGGTTTTCTTACCGAATCTTTTGAGAGGTTTTCTCAAGTACTATTATGAAATGTTTAAGTTAAGACAGATTGAACCTTGGCAGCGAATTTTTTTTGACTAACATAAGTTCATTGGGCTTTTTTCAGCTTTATCATTACTTATCTAAAAGTTGAGACTTGGAAAAAGTTCAGAGAAGAGCAACTAAGAGGGTTAAGGGCCTGTAGGCTAAACTCTATGAAGAACGGCTGCAGGATTTAGGTTTGACCCGTCTAAAGAAAAGAATTAGGGGTGACATGATAGCTATATTCCAGTGTTTGAGGGGCTGCTCCAAAGAAGAGGGGGTCAAATTATTCTCCAAAGCACGTGAAGGCAGGACAAGAAACAATGAATAGAAACTAATCAAGGAGAGAAGCAACCTGGAATAAAGGAGAAACTTTCTAACTATGGACAATTAACAGCTTGCCTTCAGAAATTGTGAGCACTCCATCACTAGATGTTTTTAAGAAGATCTAGACAGTCACTTATATGAAATAGTATAGGTTCTCCTGCTTGAGCAGGAGGTTGGACTAGAAGACCTTCAAGGTCCCTTCCAGATCATTCATTCATTCCATTCTTATTCCAGAACTGTTTAGAGCCTAGCATTGTACAGTTAGCTTTTGATTGTCATCTTAATTGTCCCTTTGGGAGGGGGGAAGACTTTGCCTAAAAATGTTGTTTTGTGTTCCGTTCAGTCAGTCTCTGCTCTACTGGATAAATTCAAGAAGAGCGACCAGGCGTTTGATATCAACGCAGAGCTGGATAGCGAGTCTCTCGAGGAAAGAATGGAAGACGATTTTGACGCCGACGTTCTAGAAAA
Organism: Laticauda laticaudata; assembly: GCA_004320025.1. NCBI lineage: Eukaryota > Metazoa > Chordata > Lepidosauria > Squamata > Elapidae > Laticauda > Laticauda laticaudata. Next base: position 57,044 of record BHFT01043237.1, read on the forward strand.
GACGATGGCAAGAGATCTTGGCGAGTTCTCTGAAAAGCTGGAGGCCTGCCAAATAGCACCAGAATGCTCAAGGTCTATGTCTTTCTTGGGATATTTGGGGATGGGGTGGTGCTCTTGAGAAGTTTTAATGAGAATTTCATTGTTGTCTTCTCTGAAGAATGAACGGGAACAACGTTCATAAAAACACGCATGTTATTCAGGTGGTCTTTGACTTATGGCAGTAACAGCCCAAAATTTCTTTCTTTTAAATTAAGTTTTTTTATTTTGTATTTACAACAAATCCATCTTTCATTCAAACAGTGTGTCGACTGGGTACATATATCTTGTGCTAGCAATTATAATTAACATACTTTCCTTGCCGAAATATCAGTAATCACATTTTCTTTATAAACCATTGTCACTTGCATATTTTATCTATATAACAATCTTAACTTATTTCTCTATGTATTCATCTATTCAATTTTAACTTATCTCTTTATTTTCCATCCGTTTGATAAAATAGATCCTATACAGCCCAAAATTTCTGTGGCTGAGCAAGATGGTTGTAAAGTGAGTTTTGCCCCATTTTTACGACCCTTCTTGCCTTGGCTTGTTAAGTGAGTCGCTACAATTTTTAAGTTAATAACGTGGCTGTGGCAAGTGACTCTGGCCTCCTCATTGACTTTGCTTGTCAGAAGGTCACCAAAGGGAACATTGCAACTGCTTAAATACATGCCAGTTACCAAGCATCTGAGTTTTGATCACGTGCCCGTGAGGATGCTGGAATGCTCGTCGGTATGAAAGACAGTCATAAAGTCACCTTTTTCGGTGCCGTTGTAACTTTGAACAGCCACTAAGCAAACCGTTGTGAGTCTGTTCTGACTAAGGCTCCCGAGACCGTAATTATGCACACACTTATTTTAAAAACAAGTCTTGTTTTATTGCAACACTGGGAATTATTTTCATTCCCAGCCAATAATGAATTCTCAAACAGCCCCTCGAGATAAGCACCCACCTTTCTTCCCTGTGAAGTGCTGCCAATAACAGAAATTAAATGGATTTAATTAAATGAAAAAAGAAACCAACTGAAGTAAAGACAAAGAGCTTTGAGGATTAATCTGAACCGATTGAACTACTTTGCTTCCTGCAAAGGTTTCATCACCTTTGCCTGTCCTTTATATCTTATGGGAGGGGCAATCACCTCCCAGCCTTACTCCCGAGTCGCCCCTTCTGCTTCAGCTGCTCTCACCTTCTGGCAGCTCTGCACACACGCGCATTGGGAATAGGCTCCCCTGGGTCCTCTGCCTCGCTGCTCCAGACTCTGGAGCTCTGGAGGCAGCATCCCACTCCTAGATGGCCCTGGCCCCATCTCTGCATCGGATGCAGGACCCTTGTCCGAGTCCTCTCCAGGTTTCCAGACTGGCCCTCATTCTTCCCCACTGTCCGATTCCGTTGCTGTCTGCACCAGCTGCCGGTGAACCACAACAGAGTCCAGGACTTACCTGCATGGCAAACCTTGAAGAAGCAACGGCCCCTCTTCTAAAACTAGTGTCAAATCTCTTTCTTCCAGAGAAATCCAGGTTTCCATGAGAGATGGGGATATCGGGTCCATGTGCCTACAGCTGTCTATGAACCCCAGCGAGTATTCTTACTTCAGTCCCCGAATCATGTCCATGTGGGCAGGCCCAGAACACTGGCGTTTTAAGCCACGCCATAAAGGTACGGTGGGCAGAGGTTGGGCAGGGATGATTGCCAAGAGCTCAGCAGTCAAAAGTTAATGGGTGGCATCTCATCCACTTATGAAGAGTCCCAATCTTTTATCTGTTAGTGTTTCCCTTCCTCTGGGTGTGAGCCTGCTGACTTCTTTTACTGTTTTCTTCTTCTCCTGCTTCCTCAGCGTTACGTATGAGTGCGCGTGGGTTTACTTATGCACGTTCCCCTTTTCAGAATTATGCTCTCTGCCTGAAGTTTACAAAAGTATATCTCTTAATACACAGTACCATATATTTAGAATTTTAGAATAGAATAGAGCTGGAAGGGACTTTGGAGATCTTCTAGTCTAGCCCTCTGCTCAAGCAGGAGAAGCTATACAATCTCAGACAAGTGATAATCCAGTGTCTTCTTAAAAATTTCCAATGATGAAGCACCAACAACCTCTGGCAGCAAGTTGTTCCACTGGTTAATTGACCTCACTGTTAGGAAGTGTCTCCTTAATTCCAGGTTGCTTCTCTCCTTGATTTGTTTCCACCCGTTGCTTCTTGTCCTGCCCTCTGGTGCTTTGGGGAATAATTTGACCCCCTCTTCTTTGTGGCAGCCCCTCAAATACTGGAATACTGCTATTGTGTCACCCCTAATCTTTCTTTTTTCCTTTCTTTTCCTCTTCCTTTCCATATATGTTACTTCCATATATGTGTCTTACTCTGTAATCGAAATGGCATTACGGCATTTCTCATTTTTGCTTAATCGCACATAGATAAACGTGTAGCGATCGCATTTCCAATATTTATTGTAATACTTCCACCGTAATTGTTTATTTTCTCACATCACAACCAGGATTGGTAGGTCAGAGTCGAGCTGCAGGTAATGTTTAACTATTTTGAAAGTGCCATTTTGTGTTTGCCTTGGAGTTCACTTTTACAAAACAATACCATTCACACCTACAAGTAGCAACACGAACTAAACAGAAGATCCTGACTTCTGTCATCTGCACAGGTGAAGCCAACTCTGAGAGAGTCAGCAAAAGGAAAACAATGAAGAAAGTCTTTGAGGTCAATTTTGAGGAGGAGATTGACTTTGAATTTTACTTCCGCCAAACTCGGGTAGGTAGTTTTTCCTCTTCCGCTCCCCCCCCCCCCCCCCCCCCCCCCC
>BHFT01043237.1:69036-79597 GCA_004320025.1 Laticauda laticaudata
AAAAAAAAAAAAAAGACTGGTGGTTTTTTTTTTTTTTTTCAGTTTTCCCCACACCAGGAAAATGTTCCCATTTTTCCTTTCTACAGTTCTCTCCTGTCATTTTATCATTGTCTTAAAAGTCGTTTTATATATTTGTACACCTCTCTTTTTATTTTTTAAAGGAATAAACCCAAACCTTATAGTAGTTGTGCTCAGCCTGCGGCTTTTAACTTGCTTTGAACCTCTTGATAGAGCAGCCCACGAACTGGAATATATGTCTCGTTTTGGGTTATAATTGGAATTTTGCCGCTGCGGTTTCATCTGGGTGGCGGATGTAACCGAGAAGAAGAGCTTGGCTGCGTGCCAGGGAAAGGCGACCAGCGAGAGCCCCGACGCTTTTATTAATTGGCAGCCTATCCAGAATCAACCTTCCCTCGACAGAGAGGGCTGCCATGATTGCATCAAGTCACAAGGAAGTTGCGCCCGGAGAGGTGACTTAACTCAAAAGCAGAGCTTGCTTTCGGTTTCTCAAGAATTCTGTGGCATTCCCGTTGCACAATCACATTATCTCATCGCATTCTTGGCCACAGCCTGTGGTTATCGAACTGCTAGGTTGGAAAAATACCCTCTGCTCGTTTCTGTTCACGTTGGTCAGGCTGTCCACGTGGGCCCTGAAGGCTCCTCTCTGGTTTGCAGTTTACGGGGAAGCCCCTGCGACCAGGACGGGTGCGAAAAGCTCGGTTTCATTGAGGGCTGCATCAGGGTTGGGTTTCGCCTCGGGGAGGCCGGGGTAGGTTCAGCCAGGGTGGGCATGGCCTGCTCGAGGTCACTGGTGTCGGGGGCACCTGTGGTGGCCAAGTCCCAAGGGAGACTTCCCTCAGATCCTCCCTCATTTTCTTTCTCCCTTCCTCCTTTCCCCCCACTTCCCCCCTTTCTCCTTCCTTCTTTCCCCCTTCCATCCTTGCTCTTTCCTCCTTCCTTCCTCTTTCCCCTTCTTTCCTTCCTTGCTTTCCCCCCCTTTCTCCTTCCTTCCTCTTTCCCCCTTCCTTCCTTCCTCTTTTCCCTTCTTTCCTTCCTTGCTTTTTCCTTTTCTCCTTCCTCTTTCCCCCTTCCTTCCTTCCTCTTTCCCCTTCTTTCCTTCCTTCCTTTCCCCCCCTTTCTCCTTCCTTCCTCTTTTTCCCTTCCATCCTTGCTCTTTCTACCTTTTTTCTTCCTTCCGCTTCCCCCCTTTCTCCTTTCCCCCTTCCTTGCTCTTTCCCCTTCTTTCTCCCTTTCTTCTTCCTTCTTCTTTCCTCCTTCCTTCCTTCCTTCCTTCCTTCCTTGTTTTTCCCTCTTCTTCCTCTTTCATCTTCCTTCCTTTTCCTTCCCTCTTCATTTTCCTTTCTTCTTCTTTCCCATCTTCCCTTTTTCTTTGTCTTTCTTCTTTCCCTTTCTCCTTTCCTCTCCCTTCTTGCAAGCTCAAATGGAAAAGGGGAACATTTTCCGCTTTTGATTTGTTTTTAGTTTCTTTTGCTAGCCCTCTGACAATGAAAATGGAGTCCGGGGGGGGGGGGGGCACGCAGAGGCATGATGGCCCGACCCTCTGCTGTTTCCAAGGTGGCCCCGTGGGCCAGATCTAAGCACCCACAGTTTGACACCCCTAGACAAGGACATTTCTGCGCTGAAAAACTTTGAGAAATGAACACCGATGTAAACATAAGCTTGGCTTATGTATAAATAAGGAAAACCTGTTTCCTCTGCCCCACTGGCAAAGGATAAAGAAAATCCACTTTGTGGCTTCTCACCTGTTGGAAAAATTCACTCTGTATACACACACACACACACAGATAATCCTTGATTTACGACTGCAATCAGGCCCAACATTTCTGCCGCTAAGTGAAACATCACTGAAGTGAGTTTTGCCCTTTAGGATCTTTCTTGCCACCATTAAGTGAATCACCGTTAAGTGAATTAGTCACACAGCTTTTCCGTGAATCTGACTTTGACCTCCGGGATCGTCATAACTATGAGTCAGTTGCCAAGCACCTGAATGTTGGCCACGGGACCAGGGGGATGTTGTGACGGTCATCGGTGTGAAAAAAAGGCTCATAAATCCCCCCTTTTTTCAGTGCTGTTGTAACTTTGAGCGTCACTAAGTGAACTGTTGTAACTTGTGGACGATCTGACTATGTGCGTTGTTTCTTCATGCCCCTCTCCCTCGGAGCCTGGTGAGCTCGGCCCCCTCCCAAAATTTGGGGGACAAAATGATTGCCCAGCCCTGTTTTCAATCAACCTTTCCCATCTTTCTTCTTGGACAGCCCTTTCTCAGGGTTGGGCTTCTACTGGTTCCCCTAGTTTGAGCTAATTTTATCCATTTTAATTATTGGTGCAATGAACCAGTAAATCCCACCCCTGGCTGGCCCAACCCACCCCGTCACTCCCAGGAGTCCCCACACAACCCGTTTTGGATGCCAGGTAAGTACAGGGCCCATGTGGAGGCTCGAGGAGAGCAAAAAACAGACCTGGAGCAGTGGTAGGATTCAAAAAGTTTTACCACCGGTTCGCTGGGCGTGGCTTGCACACACTTTGCGTGCATGCACATGCTAAATGCACACTTTGCACAGGTACAGAGGCGTTCTGATTCACCACCTGCAAGCCTGCACTCCCAGTCGCTTCAGCAGCTGCCGCATAGCACTCTGCTGTGTCACGCAAAGCAGCTGCGCTTCAAATTCAGAGGATAAAGGTGAGTATGAGAGCCTAGGCAGGCGGGTGGGCCCAATAGCAGAGTGGCAGAGAGAACCGGGCCCCACCGCTCATCGGCACTATCAGCTCAGCAGAACCAGGCCAGACAGGTAGCATACCGCCACTGTCCCGAAGGCTCTGGGAGGCCAGAAATGAGCCCGTTTCCAGCTTCAAGAGGGTCTCCTAAGGCCGGGAGGCTGTTTTTGCCCTCCCAGAAGCTCGAGGAAAGCCTCTGGAGCTCAGGGAAGATGAAAACGCCCCCTCCTCACTGTGGTGCAGGAGGCCGAGTAGGCCCACCATGGCCATGCCCACCCAGCAACCAGGTGTCAGGATTCCGACACTTAACCCCATTTAAATCATGAGCCTCTAGTGAAACTCCAAAAGGATTTATTGGGAGTTAAAAGATGCAGCACTGCCTGGATGTAGCTGACTCTGAAGTACTTCATTCACTGCCACCCTTGACCCTGGTTTTCCCCCATCCCTTGGGTATATCATAATTCACATTCTCCGATGGGACACTTCCATAGCCAAAAGTCATCAATCATGCTCTCCAGTTAGAATTTTGCTGGGCAGAAACTTCGCTCACCTAGTTACTATCTTTGAAAACATTTGTGGAATGCAGTTTCAGTTTCGCAAGCTGCTGCACTGCTCCCCGCTCCCTTTCTGTTGGCAACTCTGAAAAGACCACAGAAATATTTTATGCGTTGACATTCGGCTCTCCTCACTTCCTGAAGGTGACCTGCACAACATCAGTTTAAAAAAATTTAAAGTATTGCACGTCCAGGACTTTGGGTTGCGGAATCCACGCACCTCCTCCAGGCTTGGTTGGTTTTTCCGCATGGAACGTCGTCCCAAGGCGATCGGCTTGGATGTTCTTACTCTTTACCCAAGATGCCTCTGCTCAGGGATAAGCCCTTCCACTTTTATGAGTTGACACCAGGCAGAGAAACCGTTGAAGCTCCCCCTGCCCTTTCTGCAGAGGTGGGGGACACCCTCCTGCTCTCCGCCTGAACTTTCATGTATGATATTGACTTCTAACGATTTCCAGGGAGCAAACATTCCTCCCTCCACACAAGTCAGTGCTGTTTGTGTTGTTTTATTTCCTCCGCCTTGCCGGAGGTGGGGGGGGGGAAATAAAATTACATCAGAATATGGTTTGTAACATCAGCCTTGGCTCGTTTGCAAAGGCACCTCCGGCGGGGCAGATGGGAAGGAAGAGAAAAAACAGCCATGTGACCAGTGGGGAAAAAAAAAGGAATTGGGGAAATTTTCCATTCCTTTTGGCACCCGACTACACTGAGGGAATTGTGTGAACTTATGATCTCCTTTCATGTGATCCCCTTTCGGTTCTGCAAAGGAAAATTTTCCACCAGCCTCCCTCCCTGATCTCTCTCCACTTCTTTTAAATGACTAACTCACCATTTTCTTCTGTTGAGCTTGCCACTTCTTGTTAGAAAGTTTTTCTAAGTCCTGGGATGATTCACGTTGCTTAAAGTGCTGGAAGGCGGGCTTGGCAGATTTCTCTGGCTTCCAGATCTAATGATCATGACATCTGTAATGTTGTGGGTTACCCAGGAAAGGTTTGAAAGCAAAGGCCGAAAATCAAGAAAAAGGCAGCCTTTTCTACTGTGGGGCTCCGTGGTTTTGCGTTGGACTTCAAATCGGGGGTGGGGGGAGGAGGTTTAAGCCATTCTGGCTACAGATCAGTCGGTTTAAAAGTCAAAAACAAGTTTTAACAGATTAACAAGAGTTGGAAGGGACCTTGCAGGTCATCTAGTCCAACCCCCCACCCAAGCAGGAGACCCTACACCATTTCTGACAGTCCAGGCTCTTCTTGAAAGCCTCCAGGGGTGACACTCCCACAACTTCTGAAGATGTTTGCAGGAGCCCAATCTGAACTAAAGTGGAAGTGTTACCAGGAAGGCACAATGGTAATCCAGCAAGTACAGCTTGATTATTCAAGTGTTTTTGATATTGCTGGGTTATTGTTTTTCCTTTCCAATTTCACAGGTGCTTTCTTATTTTGGGCCGCTATGTTTTAAAACGTCATATCTTTTTTTTTTTTTTTTTTAAACATGNTTTTTTTTTTTTTTTTTTTAAAAGACATGGTTGCTTAAATAGTTGGCAGGCCACCTGATTCTCTAGAAAACTTTTGTGAGTCAATCTCTCCGAAAGTTTAGTTACCACCTCCGGGCGTACAGCATTATTTGTAGCACCTCCTGTTCCTTCATTGAGGCTCAACTGCTTAACTTTTTAGGATCAGCCAAGGTTTTGCTCTGCTTAGTGATAGCCAAATCTGGCCATAGGTTCTGCCTCAATTTACCCACCCAATAAGCAATCCAGAAGATCATTTAAAAGCAATTTATTAGGGTACCCTGATAAAGGGGATCTCTATGAAAAAGGAGAGAACCTCGAACCCCAAGGAGAGAAGCACTTGGAACTAAGGAGAAATTTCCTGACAGTTACAACAATTAATCAGTGGAACAACTTGCCTGCAGAAGTTGTGAATGCTCCAACACAGTTTTTTAAAAGTTGTTGGATAATCTTTTGTCTGAAGTGATGTAGGGTTTCCTGCCTAGGCAGGGGGTTGAACTAGAAGACCTCAAGGTCCCTTCCAACGATGTAATTTTATTCTATTCTGTGATATATTCCTTTTTATAGTTATCACAGCAAAGGAAAATGAAAGGGGAAACTTGGTTGGTCAACATAGGAGCAATCCCTCCATGACCAGTAAATCAACCACAAACTTGGTTTGAAATTTGATAACCGGATGCCAGTGGACACTTAAGAAACATTTTTCTTATGATGAGATCCTTCTGTAAATTCTCTTTTTCAATTTAGGAATGTTAAAAGCTATCTCAACAATCCATATAGCTGTAGGATAAAAGTTTTTCCAACATTCCAATCTGTCATGGCCCTGAATATAGAAAATAAAAGTCAAATATTAAAAGTAACTGTCAGTTAACAAATTGCAAAAACCACGTCATGTGCCCCTCACTAGTTTAATATATGTGTCCATCCAGTTTTGCACTTGACTTTTGTATTAAGTGTGATAAAGTTTTCAACTTCCTTCAATTGTTTTGCCGTTAAAATCCCTTCCATTCTCTGCGCCAAAGTGGCTGATGAGTAGCAAATGATTATTGTTAAGAATAGCATTATACAATCTCTGGACTGCGTGTGTATGTGCAAGTGTATACATAGAGGATGTACACATAGATAACAACTTTGGGATCCTTTTTAATTGTGGTTGGTGGGAAGGTAGAAGAAGGTGTCAGACATCTGCAGGATGATTAGGGCAGGAAAAAGGAAGCAGATTTTCTCTTCACCTTATATTCTGGATCACCCAGAAAAATAGATATCAGGTCTTTCCAAACAGATCCTTTATTATTAGCTGTCAAAATATTAGCTGTCAAAAGTGTTGCCTTCACATCCTGCATAGCAACTTCCTCTAACTGGATTATCCTTGTTAGAAATGGGCTGCTAAAGAAATTGGTTCTTTGATATTTTTTTTTCTTTCTTTCATTCCACATTTCCTGTTACGCATCTTTGAACATCACCTCTTTCTACCCATAAACATTTTTAAGGAAAACAGGCTCCTGGAGGGTGGAATCTCAACAATTTATTACAAATTCTTTATAGAAATTACATATTTTTACAAAGAAACAGGTACAAAACAAGAATGCTATTAATACAACAGATGATACAGGCTGATTTCTTGCCATTTAGAAAATCTGCTCTAAAATACTTTAAATTTCCAATTGTTTCTATCCTTAATTCTTTTGAGCATGATGTTACTGGTTTTTGTTTTTTTTTATTGGCTCTGACCTGGGTCTTTAAGAGCAGATTGAAACCAATTCAATGGCATTTGTCACTCATTTTTCTTCCAAGGCAGGATGGCTTATCAATTCCTGCCATGTACCCACTCCAGCCTCTTAAGAAACCGGTGTCATTCAGAAGATGAAACTTTTAAGTTTAATTAAAAAATAATAATAATTCCCAACATGGGAGAATGTGAAGCAATCTCCTCATTTGTCCTTCTGAGCAAACTTTGATTTTCACATAGACCCAGGACCTAATTTGTTCTTAACATGGTATGACACAGCCATGAGGGATGGTTGGATTATTAATCATTGCGCCCAAAGGGTCCTGGGAAAACCGGACAGCTTGCGCCAATTTTGCAACCTTCATCTTCCAAAAGGTGGACACTCAACACAGCACCTCTGATGAAGAAAACTCTGCCAAAACTTGATCATCTAAGACTGCAAAATTTCTTTCTTTCTTTTTCTTTCTTTCTTTCTTTCTTTCTTTCTTTCTTTCTTTCTTTCTTTCTTTCGCTTCCCTTACTTTCTTCCCTCTCCCTCGCTCCCTGCCTTTTTTCTTTCTTTCTTTCCTTCCCTCCCTGCCTGCCTCTTCCTTTCTTCTTCCTTCCCTCCCTCCTTCCTCTTTCCTTCCTTTCCCCTCCATCCCTCTTTCTTTCTTTCTTTCTTTCTTTCTTTCTTTCTTTCTTTCTTTATTTATTTATTTATTTCCCTCTCGCTCTTTCTCTCTTTGTTTCTTTCTTTCCCTAACTTCCAACATCTTAACTTCCAACATACAGGCTCTGCCATCCTTGAGATGATTTGATTTTGATCTTGTAACAACAAATCACTGGAAATCATCCCTTTGCCTTTGGTCTCGAAGGCCTAAATCTCCAGATGTTTCCTGCAAGAGGCAGTTCCCATCCCACCGAGCAGGAGAAACAATAAGAGGAGGTGGTTTTGTTTTGTTTTTTTGCTTTGAAGGAGAATTCCTCTCTTGATGTCTCTTCCCTTCCTCTGGTGACCCCTTAAATTTGGAGTTCGACAGTCCCTTCTTGCAGTGATCTTTATTTACAAGACTGGTCATATCCCCCTCTTCCTGAAGGCCAGCAGGATAAGATTCTGTTCTCCGAAAGATGAAATTCCCTCACGCTCAGGCAATGTCACAAGGAAGCCAAGGTGGCAAGCAGATTTAGGCAGATCCCCAAAAATTTTGGTTAACCTGTGAATTACCTTTGTTGCCCCATTCCCTGGCAAAGCATAGCTAGCGGTATTTTTGGATGGCTTCTGCGCAGCCTTAGAAATTTTCAAGCAAGCCCTTCCCAATTCTTGTTTGCTCTGAGAACAAACAGTGCTGGTGATTCCCCTGCCTGGAAAATCCTGGAAATAAATTTCAAAGCTGTCAGCCTCGTGCCAGTTTGTGAGTGTGAAAACTGTAGGGTTTTTTTTTGTTTTGTTTTTTGTTTTGGTTTATTTAAGGAACGTAGAGGTTGGCTAACCGGTGGCTACTGTGCATCTCCAGCGGTTCCAGCAATTTAGCTCCTTCATCAACTAAGCCACCCCATGCATCACCTCTGTGTCCCTTCGAAGCAAACACTGCTTTTTTAAAATTATTATTATTATTATTGTGGTCTTCCCGATTGCGTTCTTCGCCTCTCCAATTCCTGCCCTTTCCTACTAGGACAGAGATTATTTCAGGAGCACCGCAACCGTCCACTTCCTGTCACCGCAGGGAATGGATCCTCTCTGGTTTTCCCAAACCGCTTGGCAGCCCCTTGTTCTCCACCAGAAGGGAGATCTGGAGGATTTTTTTCACCTTCTGACGACAGAGCGGGCAGCGGCCACTGGTTTTGAAAATCTTCAAGGAGCAGCTGGAGCAGAAGCCGGTGTGATGGCAAGGGAACATCATAGTACTGGCCTCGGATGCAAAACAGACCATGCAATCTTCCACGGGGCTTTCTTCCACTCTTTCCTGGAACCCAGAGCAGGTGGAATCTGCAGAGGCACAAATATTTCACGGGAAAGTTTAAAACGGGTGTCCAACCCACCTTGGCAACTTTTAAGACTTGCGGACTTTTAACTCAGTGCAGTGCAGATTAGGCGAGACCTGGCTCAAAAACAGTAACTGTGAGAGGGACCTTGGAGTCCTCGTGGATGATCGTTTGCATATGAGCCAGCCATGTGCAGCAGCTGCCCAAAAAGCTAATATGATCCTGGTTTGCATAAACAGAGGCCTCGAACCAAGATCACATGAAGTATTACTACTGCTTTATAAAGCCCTAATAAGGCCACACCTGGAATACTGCAACCAATTTTGGACACCGTACTACAAAAAAAGATGTTGGGACTTTGGAAAAAGTTCAGAGAAGAGCAACTAAGAAGATCAAAGGCCTGGAGACTAAAACGTATGAAGAACGGCTGCAGGATTTGGGCCTGGCTAGTCTAAAGAAAAGAAGAATTATGGGTGACGTGATAGCAGTATTCCAGTACTCGAGGGGCTGCCACAAAGAAGAAGGGGTCAAATTATTCTCCAAAGCACCAGAAGGCAGGACAAGAAACAATGGATGGAAAGAGAGAAGCAGTGGAACAGCTGGCCACCATAAATCGTGGGTGCTCCATCACTGGAGGTTTTTAAAGTGGTCTGGTCCATTTCTTTCCTCCTTGCATGCTCCCAAAAGCCTTACAGATTGTGTGTGTGTTGTTATCGCATAATGGCTTTTGAACAAAATTGAACTTTTGTTCCCTAGAGGGAAAGAATAAGTCCTATCCTGCAGGGAGCTCTTGACTTATGAGCACAACTGAAGCCAAATGTTTTGTCACTAAGCGAGACAGTTCTTAAGGGAGACAGAGAGAGGGAGAGATGGAGACAGAGAGAGAGGGAGACACACACAGAGAGAGAGAGAGAGAGAGAGAGAGAACAGGGCTGTTTTGTCACTGAGTGAGACAGTTCTTAAGGGAGACAGAGACAGACGGAGACTGGGAGGAGGAGACAGAGATGGAGAGAGTCACACTGAAAGAGAGAGCAGGGCTGTTTTGTCTCTAAGCTAGACATTTGTCACTAAACGAGACAGTTCTTAAGGGAGGGAGAGAGAGAAGAGGGCTGTTGGTCACTCCACCGGCCTTCCTCTGACCTGAAACAGCCACCCACAGCAAATTGTCCTTGCCTGCAGTTGCTTACCGAGAAGTTGGACCGTTTTGGTTCTTCCATAGACGTCCACAACTGCCCAAAGAGGAGATTTAACGGAGACGCCATTGAAGAGGAAGGACCCTTCAGCCCCAGGGTTGGTGCTGCAGAAAACGCAGCCCCGGCTGTCTACCCAGAAGCTGATTGTGGTGCCTTCCGCTAGATAGTCATCTGGTAAAACAGACGCACAAGTCTTGCCTTGGAGGACCAGGTTTGGGCACGCAAACGGAGGCAAGTCGCCAGACTGAAGGTCGGGGTCTTTCCAAGTGAAGCCCACCCGTAGGCCGCCATGCCACTTTTGGTCGTCTTGTAAGATTTTCAGCATCACTTTCTCCTCAAGTTCTACGGGCCGGTTGGAGAAGACGATACCATCGTGGAAGGTGTCTATTCGACTTACTGTACAGCAAGATTCATCCATAATAACCTGGGATCCTTTGATGTGAGGGTGGAAGAAGAGTGGGCTGTAGGAGGCATCGAGAGAACACTCCCATTCTGTGGAGGCATGAAACATCATGAATATCTACATCTCTATCTGTCTATCTAATCTTTATCTATCTACCTATCTATATACCTACCGACCTATCTATCTATTTCTATCTGTCTATCTAATCATTATCTATCTATATCTATCTATCTAATCTCCATCTATCAATCTAATCTATCACCTATCTATCATCTATCGATCTAATCTATCATCTCTCTATCATCCATCTATATCTATCTAATCTCTATCTTTCATCTATCTATCTATCATCTATCTATCTATCTATAATCCATCTATTATCTATCTATCTATCTAATCTATTATCTATCTATCTATCTCTATCTGTCTATCTAATCTTTATCTATCTATCTATCCATCCATCTATATCTATCTATC
>BHFT01043238.1:0-13663 GCA_004320025.1 Laticauda laticaudata
CAATTCTCCCCTGGAAGCCCTTCGGATGTGTCATCTGCTTCCATCCGCTAGGCTTCCTATGAACATCCGTTTAACATCCCCGCTACGTACTACACCTGTCCGTTCCTTTCCGTTCTTTTCCATTCTGTTTATGCAAATTGGGGACACTTTTTGGAGCGGATAACAATGGATGGAGACACCCCTGAAATTTTGCTCGTCCTCTGTGTCCTTTTTGCATACGTTTTGCGTCCATCGGCCAGTGGGACCTAGCCTTTAGGTCATTTACAACCTCAAGTTGATTTAATTTTTGACTTCTCTCTGTATAATACATGGCTATTTACCATTCCTACATATACCATCTTCCCATTTGCTTCTGATATTATGCTTCTGTGCTACTGATCTGTCAGCATTGCTTACTTTGGTCATTGGTTCAACCCAAAAGCCCCTATGGTACGCTTAGAAAAATGTTGGGACCATCATGGATCATCAACATTAAATCAGTCCTATGCATTTAATAGTCAAGTTTGCCAAACTCTGTTATGGTTGCCATCATCATCATCATCATCATCATCATCATCATCATCAATGCAATCAGTTTTGCTAAGAACATCTTTTATCACTATTCAGCTTATTTATTTATGTGTTTATTTTCTATAAACAGGGACCACCTTTAACTTTAACACAGGGTCTTCAATCTTGGCAACTTTAAGCCTGAAGGACTTCAGTTCCCAGAATTCCCCAGCCAGCTTTGCTTCTGGGAGTTGAAGTCCACCAGGCTTAAAGTTGCCAAGGTTGGAGATCCCTGCTTTAACAGGTGAAAAGCAGAGGTGGTATTCAGCAAGTTCTGACTAGTTCTGGAGAAACAGAAGCAGAAATTTTGAGCAGTTCAGAGAACTGGCAAATACTACCTCTGACTGGCTCTATCCCCATCTATTCTCTGTCTCCCAAGTCCCAGATGATTGGCTGGGTCTTCTTTTGTTGCCCTGTGTAGGAGAACAGAGCTGGAAAGCAGGATAGTGGAGTGGGGAGTGAATGGGGATTTTGCAATAACCTTCCCCAGGAGTGAGGTGGGAACAGGGATTTTGAAGTATCTTTCCCCTCCCATGCCCACCAAGCCATGCCACACCCACCAAACCATGCCCAAAGAACCAGTAGTAAAAAAAATTTGAATCCCATCACTGATGAAAAAGTCACCATTAACTTGTCAGGATTCCAAAAAATTGTTCAAACTTTCAGTCCAAGTCCTTTCACAAAGAGTGCTTGGGTTCTCAATGTTATTATCGGTGACTTGCTATTTAGAAAGGAAGAGTTTGGTTTGAAAGAATGTGATTTACAGAAGTCTGCCTACAAGCTCCTAGCATAGGCATCATTTGACCGGGAAAACCTCCATGTTGGCATTTAGCCAGAGGCCATATTTAGTCATGCATCCACAGATATACCTGCCTTAAACTATTATTGATTGATTTTTAAATTAAAATTTAAAAAACACCGCAGAATATTACAAGTTCTAAAAGGACTTATTAGCCTCAAACATCTTATTTAACCTGATAAACATAGATTATATTTGTATTCTGGTGACTCAAAGTGAATTTTCATCACCTCAGAAAAATGACAAAGATGAACTAGTGGACTTTTTAATATATTAGAAGAAGACAACAGGAAACAAACTAGGATAGAATAACAGAGTTGGAAAGGACCTTGGAGGTCTTCTAGTGCAACCCCTTGCTTGGGCAAGAATCCCTATATCATTTCAGACAAATGGTGATCCAATATCTTCTTTAAAATTCCCAGTGTTGGAGCATTCACAACTTCTGGAGGCAAGTTGTTACATTGATAATTGTTCTAACTGTCAGGAAATTTCTCCTTAGTTCTAAGTTGTTCCTCTCCTTGATTAGTTTCCCTACATTGCTTCTTGTCCTGCCTTCAGGTGCTTTGGAGAACAGCTTGGCTCCCTCTTCTTTGTGGCAGCCCCTGAGATATTGGAACAGTGCTATCATGTTTCCCCTAGTCCTTCTTTTCATCAAACTAGACATACCCAATTCCAGCAACCATTCTTTATATGTTTTAGCGTCCAGTCCCCAATTCATCTTTGTTGCTCTTCTCTGCACTCTTTCCAGAATCTCAACATCTTTTTTACATCATGGTGACCAAAACTGGATACAGTGTTCCAAGTGTGGCCTTACCAAGGCATTATAAAGCGGTATCAACACTTCATGTGATCTTGATTCTATCCCTCTATATAACTCAGTAAATGAGTGTTGTGGTGAATTCCCAGCACAGCGCCCAACATACTCTCAAAATTTCAAAGGTTGTCTAACTAACGCAAGAAAGTTTGCTGTCCCCTGACCTGAAGTTACTTTCCTGAAGTTTAGCAGTTCTTACTTTAATTATTGTCTTAATAGGAGCTGTGGCTAAGGATCTGATATATTCCGATTTATCTTGCAACATACAAGCAAGATGAATGTTGATTATGCGAAACAAAATGAACTACAAAGCCATGCTGATATAAAAATGATGAGTTGCCCAGTGTCTTGTTGAACTGTCTTACTTGCTATACATTGAAAAGATGCCAGTAGAACTTTTTATTTATTTATTTATTTATTTATTTATTTATTTTGTTGAGCATGTATTAGATAACAGGTATAAGTATAAACATGATTATTCCAAATAAAAGGGAACATTAAAACAGGGATGGTAGGCATGTTGGTGCACTTATGCATGCCCCCTACAGACTTCTTAGGAAAGGGATGAGGTCAATAGTAGAAAGTCTAAGGTTGAAGTTTTGGGGGTTTGTGGAAGAAACCACAGAGTCAGGTAGAGTATTCCAGATATTGACCACTCTGTTGCTGAAGTCGTATTTCCTGCANAATCGAGTTTAGTGCGATTTACCTTAAGTTTGTATCTATTGTGTGCTCGTGTATTGTTGTCGTGGAAGCTGAAGTAGTCATTGACGGGTAGGACATTGCAATAGTTAATTTTATGTACTACACCAAGATCGGACTGAAGGTGGCGTAGTTCTAAGTTGTCTAAGCCTAAAATTTAAAGTCTGGTGGCATAAGGTGTTCTGTTATGAGTAAGAGGAGTGGAAGACTCTTCTCATGAAATATCTCTGGACTATCTCAATTGTGTTAATGTCCAATGCAATGCAGGTTTCAGACAGATGAGCTGTATTCAAGTACTGGTCCAGCAAATGTTTTATATGTTGTAATTCATAGTACAATATTACCGGAGAAAAAGCTACGCAGGATTAGGTTAAAAACTCTGAATGCCTTTTTTGCTATGTTGTTACAGTGGGCTGTAGCACTTAGATCATAAGAAATGAGTACTCCAAGGTCCTTGGCACAGTGGGGGTCATCAACGAGGTCATGTCCATTCAGCTTGTATTTTATTTTCTGATTATTTTTTGCCAATATGTAAGACAGAGCATTTGTTTGTTGACATTTAAAGTTGCCACTTGTTTGACCATTCTGACACATAGTCAAGATATTTTTGAAGGGTAGTAGTATTGTTGGTGATGTTAAATAGTTTTACATCATCAGCAAAAAGAACGCAGTTGCTATTAATATGATCACAAATGTTGTTCTTCCTATAAACGCACATCCTTTTCTTCATCTTTGAATAAACCAGATCAAGGGAAAAAAAGCTTTTCCCTTTATAATGACAGTCCCTTATAGAGCCATTTTCTCTACATCGGGAGCAATGTATCCTCCCCGCTATTTATACAGGCTACCACTAGGGGTTAATTTTGTATCCCAAATTCTCCTCCACATGATGTCTCTGTGTAAAAGTTTTGTGGCAAGTGCTCTCTCTGCTATCAGAAAGGTCGCCTGGATAATGTGACACACATTTTACTTTCAGCAAGCTTGTTATAGCCAGCACTGAATTTTTCATGAGCGCTTCAGTAACCTGTAGCTGAAGCTCTAGGGGTTTCTACCACAAAGAGGTAGATCAGTTTAGCTCTCAGTTCCCATCTGGCAGTGGGTGACAGGGACAGTAAAGAGGCTGCAGGAAACCTGAAGAACAAGGGGCTAGGACGGGGGAGTGGGTACGGCACATCTATTGTGATGCATGAAAAGCTAAACATGTGCTTCTTGTACAGGCATAGATTTTGAGACATTTATTGATACCGCAAGCTTAAAGTTTGTACTCATTTCACTTTAAGGTCATCTGCAAACAGCTGTCTCTTCCACAGATGGGTAATGCATGCACTTCTAATTTTTGCTAAGTTAGATGTCTTAAGATTCTCTTTGAACTTAATTCTTGATTATTATTTTTTTCATCCTTTAGCTGCTTTAAACAGCGTTGATTCATGCTGCATCCACTGCACTAGTAGTAAACTGAGGCAAGCATTCATGCTTTTTAGAGACTGGTTTTAAAAATACACACTAGAAAGGCCCAGTATTAGTTTGTATGCTTTA
The DNA here is from genome assembly GCA_004320025.1 of Laticauda laticaudata. Classification (NCBI taxonomy): domain Eukaryota; kingdom Metazoa; phylum Chordata; class Lepidosauria; order Squamata; family Elapidae; genus Laticauda; species Laticauda laticaudata. The sequence goes on from BHFT01043238.1 coordinate 4,398, forward strand.
AATAGCATTACCTCAGTCATCTTAACTTTCCCCTGTAAAACCCTTACTAATGTAAACATTATTTTTTCTCTTCCACAAGTTTTACATTGCATTGCAATACCAAATGAGATATACTCTTATTTAAAAACAAAGGTATGTCTTATACTGTAGCTCCATGTTTCCCATCCTCAATATAAAGTGGTCAACTTTTAACAGCTGTAACACTATCTTTGCATTTACCTTCAAAAAAATACTGACTCCTAATATGTACAATTGTACATGCAAAATAAAAGCTCCAAAGGAGAGTTGATAATTATCAAGGCAGACAGAGAGAGAGAAAAATCCTCACTTTTTTTCTTCTTCTGCAACTGGTGAAACCCTGATGACAAATCTTTTCTGAACTTTTCCAATGGATATTGCCACTTTGGAAGAGTGAATTTTCTCAGCATTGCTACAAATTATCCTCTGAAGTCTGTGTCTGTCCTGTTGGGTTGCAGAACCAAACCAGACAGTTATAAAAAATATATAACATTATATAATATATACATTATAACATTATATAATATATATATATAAAGTTTTCGCGGGTACTTACATGTATGCTGTTCAGCTTCGTTCGGGTATTATCCCACGTCAATTGTAATTTGTGCTATTACAGTTTAGCCAACGATTGTCGGAGCAGAATCATCTGCCATCAAATCAGGCTTCTGTATTGAGTTCGTACTCGTGGTTCAAGGCACTATCACAGCTCCATTCTCGAACACGGTTTTAAATTTGAGGCTAGCATACTGCTGTGCAGAATGTTTTTTCTTTCTTCATCCTGATTCGGTTGGGAGTCTTGCTCTGTGTTTATTGTCTTTGAGTTTGCTGTGTTCTGCTTGATTGTGCTGTTTCTAATATCTTCTGCATAAATCACACACACACCCACACACACCACACTAACACATCAGATATATATAGTATAATATAACCATAACCTATCACTATATTTGGTTTCTTTTAAGCATCTCGCGTACTTAACATTTGTGTGTTTAAGTTCGCTTTCGGTTATATCCCCACGGTCATTGTAGTTCTGTTAAAGTTCTGTAGGCTCATTGTAACGTTACTGTTTAAAGTTGTAGCACAACGTTTCAGGCAGAATCTCATCTGCCATCATAAGGCTTCTGATATGGAATATGGATATTTTCATAAAAACTCCCATACAGAAGCCTCGAATGATGGCAGATATGAATCTGCTGAAACGTTCTGACAACTTTAACAGACTACAATGAGCTACAACTTAAACAGGAATACCAGATGACGTGGGAATAATACCCGAAGAAGAACTAAATATGTTTATTTAAGCTCTTGCGGTAACCCACCATTTGTGCTGTTTAGCTTTCCCTTCGGCGTAATTATCCCACCAGTCATGTAATTCTGTTAAAGTTGACCAACGTTCAGCAGAATCTCATCTGCATCATCAGCGCATTCTGTGGTGGAAGCCTAAGCAGAAGCCGATGATGGCAGATGAGATTGCTGCTGAAATGCTGCTCACAACTTTAACAGAACTACAATGACGTGGGATAATACCCGAAGGAACGCTAAAACACACACACACACACACACACACACACACACACACACACACAACACACACACACAGCACAACACACACACACATATATAGGTATCATATAAATATATATATATATATACTATATATATCATATAATAATATATATATATAATATAATATGTGTGTGTGTGTTGTGTATGTAGGGTCTCCTGCCGGCAGGGGTTGGACTAGATGCCCACACAAGGTCCCGTTCCAACTCTGATATCTGTTATTGAAAATAATAAATCTCCCTAATATAAACTCCTTCTCTTTATAAGTTTCAAGTCCAGTGGATCTGTTGTCTTCACTGCTAAAAAATGAAGTTAATCAGGGTTTGACCTGATTAATACGTGGATGAGAATTCCAGCACTGAAGGCTAAACCCAAAAGTTAAAAATAAATCCTGGAAGAAAGCAATGGCTTTTGTTATTGTTGCCAAGAAAATTGACATGGTCGATTGGTATAATATTCAATCTCAGCTTGAGCTTTATTAGCTTAGTCTTCATACTAGTTTATAGAATTATTTTACACCGCCCATTCCTTCATTTTATGGTATTCTGTCTGCATCTGCTATCTCCAGAAAGTTGGTCACTTACGATTTTNATTTTAATGTTGAATGTTGGGCCTGGCCGGGATTGGATCTCCTCAACTTATGTTGTTCATGGACCATTTTCATTCATCAAATACAGTTACTGTAAAATAGTGTAACTATGCTTGTAATTACAAACTTACCTCATCTTACCTGAAAGAAAAAATTCCATTGACTGATGGCCCTTTTCAGATCATGATTCATACTGTATTACACTTACATTAGGATATTTCACTTCGCATATTTCTCTGTGAGAAATGTCTTGACATGCTGATTAGCAAGCTAGTGACACATACAAAAAGGATGTAAAACCTAGTGGAACCCAAACTAAACATAATTCAGCAATGTGATGCTACTGGAAACAACACAACACAAAACAAAAGGAATCTTGGATTGCCTCAACCTAAGTTCAGGACAATTCNGATGCTACTGGAAACAACACAACACAAAACAAAAGGAATCTTGGGTTGCCTCAACCTAAGTTCAGGACAATTCATCATTCCCTTCTGGGCTGATAACACCTGGAACTCTGTATCTAGTTCTAGATATGTTCAGAAGGACATTAACAAACTAGAGCAATCAAGATGGTAAAGGACCTAGAACCCAAAATTATGAAGAACAGTGGAAGACCTTGGGTGCAATTAGCCTAGAGGGGAAAAAACCCTCAGAAATTTAAGATGTCAAAGCGGAATTGTCCAAAACAAGAATTGTTCTAGGACAGGCTTCTTCAAACTTGACAGCTTTATGTCTTGTGGACTTCAACTCCCAGAATTCCTCTTCCAGTCATGTTAGCTCAGGAATTCTGGGAGTTGAAGTCTACAAGTCTTAAACTTGCCAAGTTTGAAGATCCTTGTCCTAGGACAAGAAACAGTAGCTTAAGTTACAAGGAAATAGTTTTCAGTTGGACATCTGGTAAAAAATCCTAATGGTAAATGCTGTTCAACAATGTAACAGATTGCCATCACAGATTATGGGCTCCTTTCATTAAACAACCTTTATCTGACTTGGGTGTGGTACGAATGGATTCCTGCAAGTGTTAGACTAGAAGTTCTTAGGATTCTTTCTAATCCTTGCATTCTGTGATTCTGCACCTTTTGATCTGTTAAATTTAAATCTAAACAGCTTTAACTTAGCATCTGTATAACTACAGGCATGGAATGGATGCTTTTCTATAAAGCTGTAACTTGCTGTTTGATATATATTTAATGTGGTTTCATTATAACCTATCAATATAACCCCTGGAATAATGTTCCAAGGGGTTCTGTGGAATAAAGGAGGAGAAAAAGATGAAGAAACACATTCACAAAAATCATGATAAAAGCCAGCCTTTCCCATTGAACACCTGTTGCTTGAGCATGGTTAATTACTTTTGATTGTTGTCAGGTATCTGAAATATTTATTGCCCTGTCTGTTAATTTTCTTGGAAACAGAAACGCAACACCCCTAAAAATAATAAACTTCTCTAATTTCTGGTATTCTAAGCTAGTTGTTTCTCGGTTCCTGTATTTGATTTTAAGCTGTCCTTTGGAAGTGAGAGAATTTCTTTTTACCACTGAAACCCAACTGGTTCAGGCACTGTGACTCTTGCCAGTTTGCTTTGGGGTGGGGGTGGAAACCAATGACTCATAGACATGGTGCCAAATGGTTTCAATAGTATCACACAGAGCCTAATAAAAAGATATGATTGGTGTTGTCTTATGACAGGGTTGGGTTGGATGGCATTCAAATTGGTTCAAGACTAATTTTTCAGACTCCTGCAGGCAAGAAACGTACATTATCTGAGGGAGAGGGACAACCTACCCATCCCCAGAAACTGCAATGCTCAGGAACATCACTTTTAGGGACAGTCCATTTGTGATGCATTTTGAGATGATTGTAGCATGCCAACATCAGAGCTGTGTTGAGTGGCAGGTTTGAAAGATGGCAGATAGAACTTGCAAGACATGATACAGATATAGATACAGATAATCAGAATTGGAAGGGACCTTGTAGGTTATCTAGTCCAACCCACCACCCAAGTGGGAGACCCTACACCATTTCTGACAAATGGGACTCCAATCTCTTCTTGAAAGCCTCAACTGATGGCGCTCCCACAACTTCTGAGGGAAAGCTGTTCCACTGGTTGATTGTTCTCACTGTTAAAAAGTTTCTCCTTATTTCCAGGCTAAATCTCTCCTTGATCAGTTTCCATCCATTATTCCTTGTCTGGCCTTCGAGTGCTTTAGAAAATAGCTTGACCCCTTTCTCTCTGTGGCAGCCCCTCAAGCATTGGAAGATTGCTAGCATGTCTCCCCTGGTCCTTCTCTTCACTAGACTAGACATGCCCAGTTCTTTTAACTGTTCTTCATATATTTTAGTCTCCAGACCCCTAATCATCCTGGTTGCTCTCCTCTGTACTTTTTTCTAGAGTCTCAACATCTTTTTTATAGTGTGGTGACCAAAATCTTGGACATCCATCTTGGTCTGTCTTAAAATGCTGCTTCATTCCATCTAAATAGCACGGCTGGCTCTACACATCAAGCAGATCAAGACAAGCATTAAAATAAGGGCTCAACATTACCTTCCTACCCACTTCCAGGGTAAGACAGATACATTTTAAATCTTCTCTGATGAAGTTGCTATCCTTGAGAAAAGAGGATTTGAAGTTTTGGAGATCTAATATTTAAGTGTCATACGTAGGCAATTTATACTATGGCAAAATCTTCCAAGTACCAACATTTTCTAGACCTACAAAGAAGCTTCAGGTTTTCTATCTCATTTGTAGGGTGCTTTCTTATGACTGCATAAGTTTCTTGATCTGCACAAGGTTACAATATCACAACTTGATATTTAATTGAAATGTGAGAAACCAAGGAAACTCCATCCCGCTGTATTGAACATCATATAGTGAAAGACAGTAACGGTTACATCCAGTGGTGATATTAAACATTTTTTACTACTGGTTGTGTGGGCGTGGCTTGGTGGGCGTGGTGTGGCTTGGTGGGCATGCAGGGGAAGGATACTGCAAAATCTCCATTCCCTCCCCACCAGTGGTAAATTTTTTTACTACTGATTCTGTGGGCATGGCTTGGTGGGCATGGCAGGGGAAGGATATTGTAAAATTTCTAGTCAGAGGCGGTACTTGCCAGTTCTCCGAACCACTCAAAATTTCTGCTACTGGTTCTCCACAACTGGTCAGAACCTGCTAAATACCACCTCTACTCCCCACCCCACTAACCTGCTTTCCAGCTCTATTATCCTGTGCAGGGCAACAAAAGAAGACCCAGCTGATCATCTGGGACTAGGAAGAGAGCGAATAGATGGGGGCAGGGCTGGTCAGAGATGGTTTTTTATTTTATTTTTTATTTATTTTTATTTATTTATTTTGTCAAAAGCTTACAATACAATAGAAATAAGAATAAACATAAGTTTAAACATAATAAATAGGAACTAATAATTGGAGATAATAGGAAAGGGACGGTAGGCGCGATTGTGCACTTATGCACAATCAATATTACCTTCATTGGTGTTTGCCAGTTCTCTGAACTACTCAAAACTTTTGCTACCAGTTCCCAAGAACTGTTCAGAACCTGCTGAGTACTATCTCTGGTTACATCCTCTTCTTGGATAACACATTGCTCAGTGAAATGAAAGGATCCTAAAAACCCAACCTAGAGAACGTCACCAAAAAATAGTTTTTTTTAAATGATCCACCAAAAAAAGTCTTTGTGTCAGTTCCAAGAATATCTTACTGCAAAAGTTAATATATAAGTGATAAAATTCAAAGCAGATGCATGTTTACTAAAATAGAACAGATGAATGTTTTGACAAATAAAGAGTAAGATTATGCATCACAAGATTTGATTCAGAGCTCTAATAATTCTTTGTAAAAGAAATCAGTTTTCCTGGGGGAAAAGATCCAGAAACTGGCTGATTTTTTTTAGATATCACAATTAAATGTTATCTGGAAATTCAAAACTTTTAATTGATTATCATTATAAATTAATAGCTATAACTCCTTTTTTCAGTTTGACATAATCAGATGACATTTTCAAATATAGCAGTAATTATTACAAAGGGTAAAATGCCATATTCTAGAAAGAGGAGTACATAAATATGTCCACATATGCATAAATATGAATCAGATATTTAAAACCATCTTTGAAACTTTTAAACAGTGTGGAATTGTTTAATGACTTGGGGCACTGCTGCTAATATTCAGATAAAATATGTTCTACATTTGTATTTGTCTCATTATAGTTCTTGAGGGGAGGTGATTCTGAAAATGATCAATTCGCTATTAAATTTGGAAAGTGTTACATGAATAAGCTAAAACAGTCTCTCAGTTCTTTTTAAATGGAATAGTTATAAACTTAGCATATTAAGTTGTTATTTTTTAATAATGTAATACAATAAACATGAAACCACTGATCTTATCTATTTGAACCAAAGCAAGGATTATAGCAGATGACGCTTGAGAGACAACTTTAAAGCATAATTGCAACCGTCTTGCTTTTACTTTTTTAAACAAGGAAATATTTCCATTTATTATCTTTTTAAAAAGTACTTAAGATGAGATGACAGTTATCTGGATGATTATTCATAAATGTATATTTTATCTATGTCTAATAGGAATTTGATTGACAGGAGAGTAACAGAGGAGGACAAGGTCAGAACCTTACTGGCAGGTTAACAATGGTTTTTTTAAAAGGCATACATACAGCAAAATATATACAATGTGCAACACAATCCCAGGCATTATTATAAAATGCATGTCCATATAAAACACCATGCAACCAAAGCCCCCTTGTTCCTTTTCACCCACACGTTATGATACAAAAGGTATTTGAATAAAAATGGTTTCAATACCCATACAATTTTCTTAGCCACATTATAGAACATTAAAGGATTACATTAAGGATCAACATTTGGATAGCCCCTGTATGCTAACATAGGTGATGTTAAGGCCTCTTCAAGCTATGTTCAATTCCTGGAGACTTCATGACACATTTATATTGTTTTTTTGGAAGCAACATAGAAACTTTCCGATTTCCTTTCTGGGATATTATTTTGACTTACCATTCTAACCTACAGCCCCGGAAAATACAAAGCAAGTTCGCCCTGTTTTTTTTTTTTAGATTAGCCAAAATAAAGGGCTATATCTGAAATACTGTGTCTTTCAAACAGTATGGGAACAAAAACTGTTATATCCACAGAACAGGATGGGGGAACCTATTCAAACCAAACACATAACAGTGGTGTGGAGCCTCCATCTACCATGGATAAAGCCTCAGTAGAAAAATCCATCCTTAGTAGGAATGGCACAAGCATTCTGTCAGCTATCACTTGAAAATCATTTATTAGAGTCAATAAATCCTTGGAATCAGTGTAGTTCTTTACTGAGTTGAGTCCAGGGAAGAGAGTAATTTTCACCTTTGATATGCTACTGATCAAAGGTTTCTTAGGACATGGGACAGAAAGTTTTTGGACCAGAGGGTATATTAGAAATGTATGAATTAGCTCATGAAGTTCTCCAGCCCTGGAATAGAATTTTATATTTGAAACTTGGAAGGGACATAGGTATTTTATTTCAAAATGTTGTTCTTTTTCTTCCTAAAATGCCAAACTTTATCATAAATTTAATCTCACACACACACTTTACATATGTCAGTACCAATTACAAGCAAAACCTAATACAAATTTCCATTCAGAAATAATGGAGTTGAACTTACCCAAGACTTAATATGTTTAGGATTGTAACTGCAATCGTGTAAAATGTAAATTGATTAGCTATTAAAGATCCTGCTTTAATTAGTGGGGCAACAAGACAGTAGTGGGGTTCAAAAATGTACTACTGGTTCTGTGTGCATGGTTTGGTGGGCATGGTGTGGCTTGGTGGGCGTGGCTTGATGGGCATGGCAGGGGAAGATTACTGCAAAATCCCATTCCCTCCTCATCCCACTAACCTGCTTTCCAGCTCTGTTCTCCTGGGCAGGAAAACAAAAGAAGACCCAGCCAATCAGCTGGGACTCTGGAGGCAGAGAGTAGATGGGGCGAGGCCAGTCAGAGGTGGTATTTGCCAGTTCTATGAACTACTCAAAATTTCTTCTACTGGTTCTCCAGAACTGGTCAGAACCTGCTGAATACCACTTCTGCAACGAGGTTAACAGCATACTGCTTGTATTATTATAATCCACATTTTTTTAAAAGCATGGAAACCAACTTTCTAATTCAAGTATTTTATTCCCGAATATTCCTAGCTAATACAATTAAATCAGGAGTCAATTCATACACAGGGCAACTTTTGGCACAGAAGTCAAAATAATCTCTNCCGAATATTCCTAGCTAATACAATTAAATCAGGAGTCAGTTCATACACAGGGCAACTTTTGGCACAGAAGTCAAAATAATCTCTTCTAACAAGATTAGTTTTGCTGCAAAAGAAAAAGTGACACACAGAGACCAATGTTCCTGAATCATTTTGTATCTTTCTGCAGCCACTTTTGCAGCTATTATGATCCTCCACTAAATCAGGAGATGCCAAAAATGTGTGAGAATTAGCAATGCATGTCCATGGACACAGGTACAAGTAAAACAATGGAAAGTCATGATGGCCCAACACTCCAAATTTGAGGATGTCCCACTAAGTAAGACTGCTCAGTTCCCAAGTTTTCCAAATTAAAATATGGGATCTGTCAGCAAAAGCTCTGATTTTGTTATGAAATTCACTGGGTTCATTACCCACCACCCCAATCTTCAATGCATGAGATTGGCCTCTGCCTCTTCTAAAATGCTTTCAAGTTTCAGAGGCAACTATGCCTGTGAGTTTGATGTCTTGAAGTTCCCCAAAACACAGTTTCTCTAATGCCAAGGATGCTGTCACATCATCTCACTGGCTTTGTTTCATCAATGCCCAAATGCAATGAGTAGTACTTGGCTGGCACACAAATACAGTACTTAACTTGACAACTGGTGTACCCAGAGGGAGACAGTTGGGGAGGGAGGGGAAGAAAGGAAGAAAAATATAATTTGGAAAAGAATGTTAATAATTGATGGATATGCGTATGTATGTTAGATGCATCAGGCTATACATTGCACATACTACACAAATTATATATATGTGTGT